>PVKE010023804.1:0-24334 GCA_004027555.1 Craseonycteris thonglongyai | reverse complement strand
ATGATGAAACTTGGCTTAGTGACTTAGCATTTCTTACCGATTTTACTTCAATATTAAGTCATTTAAATGTAGAATTACAAGGTAAAAATAAAACAGTAATTGATATGATCAGCTGCATAGACGCATATAAAACAAAATTTATTTTGTTAATAGAAGATCTGCAACAAAATAATCTGAATCATTTTCCAAATATGGCGGACGACCTACAAAAACATAAAAATATTAATTATAAGATCGACAAATACATCGCGGAAATCCAAAAAGTAATTGAAGATTTTTAGGTAAGATTCCAGGATTTTGAAAAAATTAAAGAAATTGTGGAACTTATATCTTTTCTTTTTAAAAAAGATTTAAGTGTGAAATGCAGTAGCCAAAAAATTTCAGACATATTTCATTTGGATCAAAAGGCATTAGAAAATGAAATTATAATTTTACACACTGACTTAATCTTACAAGCCAGAAAATTTGAAGAAGATTTTTGGAAATATGTCAACCGAGAAAAATATCCCAGTATCACCAAATGTAGCGAATATATCTATTCTTGGTTCGGATCTACATACCTATTCGAATCGGCATTTTCGTACTTGAAGCTAACGAAGACTAAACCATGTTCTGTCCTGACTGATTCCCATACTGAAGACTCATTATTATTTTCTTTGTCAGGATATACACCTAATTATGATTCCTTGGTTAGAGACATGCAAACTCAGTCTTCCCATTAATGTTAAGGCAACAAAGTAAATTCTAAATCTGTCTTTATCTGTAGCAACTTTGAATTAATAAATATTGTTAATAATTATCCATGTTCTTTTAATTCCCCTGGATGTGAGTTTTTTGGCCTTTTAAATAATTATTGTTGTTGTTTTTTACGTAGGTAGATAAGCCGTATATCTATATTTCAGTATGAAGTGTACTCAGTGAGCTATTGATAGATTAGCAAAAAGTAAGTCATATTATTCTTTCATGATAAATTTTCCTGGCCCCCCAAAAAACGCGAAAGTGAAATATTGAAATCAAATTATCAGCCATATTGTGCATTTTTATAACAACTTTTTCATATTTACGAACAAATAGTACAACTTATACATTGCAGTTGATAAGAAAATTAAATTGCATTTTAAGTTAGTAAAAATCTATCTTGAAAAAGTGTCGAAAAATCGAATTTTTTAGGTACCTCATGTACGGAATGCTGCTATCAAAAGTTGGGTCTGGAAATTTATTTTCTTCATGAGCTTATATCTCGAAAACTTAATAAGTGATTTAAAAAATAAAAAATAGTTTTGAACATATATTTTACTTATCTACCCATACCTCGCTGGAATGCACCTTATACTGAAACACAGCGTATAAACATAGTATGCATTTCACACCCCTTCTTCCCCCTTAGACTACGCCTATGACAACAAGGCGATTGCGACACACTTTTAAGATAAAAAGTAGATCTTATATACAGAAAAGTTGGCCACCCCTGCTGTAGAGAGCCTGTTGTAAAATGTCCATCTTCTGAGAGTTTCAATACATTCCTATTCCCAGGAGACCGAGTCCTGTTCTGGATTATTTGATCTGCGACCAAAAGAGGACATTTCTTGTTTCTCCCACAGTGTTTTAATATGTTTGACATTCTTTGCTGTTTAAAGAAATTATAAATTAAGTTTATATGTTTAATTTATATGAGCATTCAGCTTTATTATTATATGTTGTATTTATAGATGACAAAATTTTTTTGACAGGATTTTGATGATCAACTTAATGATTTATCAAATGTCAAATAGTATTGGCTATCAAATTATAATCATCAAAAAATACAAAGAATAAAAAATAAAAATAACATGGCAAATACATTGTTAAAAATATTTATCCATACTTTCTTTAAGTTCATGAGATATTAATCTATAAAAATTAAGGTTAATGTCACTAAAAAAAGTCATACCTCCTTAGATGCAATTGAACTGCTAAAGGTTTCCATTGGGCATTATATTTTCCCTTTTAATGCTTATTAACATTTTCAGTAATGAAAAATTTCACGCTGTAACAAATATGCAGAATTCCTAAATACATGTATATAGTACTGAGATTTCTTTATGTTAAATAAGTAGCTTTCTGTCTTTTATTTTCTCTGTTGCTGTCCTGCTGCCTTTTTTATTAATACTTTGGGGTTTGATATGATGCATAAATAAGAATAAGCTTTCCTTTGTTTCTCTCTTTGGTGTCATTGGTGGCTGGTGTCACCTTAAGAGTTCTTCTGGGCCTTCCGAGATGCATAATAATAATAATGACTCCCCTGTATTGAAAACTTACTAAGCGCTTTTGCAGACCCTGTCACAAAGACATTACTTCTCTTCTAGAAGAGGTACCTGAGTTTTATAGAGATTAAGTAGCCTTGAATTAAGTCAAGTTCATGGTAAGGGGCAAAGGCAAGATTGGGACCTCCCGTTCATCTCGATTCTTGTCGTACACTCTCAGATCTTAAGCTATGCTGACCACTAGGCAAAACGACCTAGTCTCACCGTACACTGATAGGAGCAGCCTCATGTCTACACTGTGTCTGTTTTCGCTTATGGTTAAACTATTTTATCACACAACTGTTATTCCTAGTATTTGGTTAGGCCACACTCCTTAGACTTGCAAAGTTATGAGTCATCCAAGAAAGCTTGGGGAAAATGTTCAGCTTTGTTTTCTCTGTGCTATGGCAGTAAACCTCACTTTAATATGGAGGATGGTTAATAGTGCAGTAGGATCAGATGTCCTGGGTTCGAATTTTAGATTTACTTCCTACTTTCAAAACCCTAGGAAGAATGTTATGTTTTGATTCCTCCACTTATAAAAAGAGGGAAATAACTGTAACGTTCTCATAGAATTGTGGTGAAGCTTAAATGTACAGTTCTTTGAAAAGTACATGGCACATACTTACCTCAAATGCTGTCTACCTTTATCATCATTAGTGGTTTCCTTAAAAATTCTGATAGCTCGTCTTCAGAAAGAAAATAAGAACTGGATTGATACCCAAAATAAAGCAAATAATTTAGAACAAAGAATGATAACATAAAATTTTCCTAAGACTAATAATATAACATTGCTTAAACAACAGGTAGTACATTAGCATTTAAATATAAGAAAACCTAGACTTAGAATCTGAATACATTTTAGTAACTGGATCTAAAGTCAGTCTTATTTCTGGATTTCTAAGGGCTTGGGGACAATAAACTCCAGGGAGAGATGAGGACCAAGTAAGTGTATGTTAAACAGTTTCCTGATACCCCCACCCCACACTCCATATTTTGAGTTGGTTTTTCAGGGTAAGTCCTGGTCATCAGTATTTTAACAAACTCCCTATATGATTTCAGTTATATCCAAACTTGGGATCCCTTAGGCCTATGAACTGCTTCAACAGAGGCCAGTTGATAGAGGGAGGCAGGATGCGAATAAACTAATACAAGCAGAGGCCTGGAGCAAGGAGGAACTCCAGGAGAGAGACACACTAGACCAGGGGTCCCCCACTCCCGGGCCACGAACCGGTACCAGTCTGCAGCCTGTCAGGAACCAGTCCACATGGCAGGAGGTGAGCAGTGGGCCTGCCCCCCCATCACTCACATTACCGCCCAAGCTCCGCCTCCTGCCAGATTCTCATAGGAGCACAAACCGTGTTGTGAACTGCGCATGCGAGGGATCTAGGTTGTGGCTCCTTATGAGAATCTAATGCCTGATGATCAGACAGGAGGTGGAGCTGAGGCAGTGATGCTAGTGCTGCGGAGAGGCTGCAAATGCAGATTCACATGAGCAGAGAGGTTGGACTGTAGAGACACCATCATAAATCAACTGCTTGCAGACTCCCATCAACACCCAACCTCAGGGCTCCCACTGATTTCTGCATTATGGTGAGTATGATGTCATAATAATAGGAATAAAGTACACATAAATGTAATGTGCTTCAATCATCCCGAAACCCTCCCCTAACCCCCACCCCGGCCCTTGGTCTGTGGAACAATATTGTCTTCCATGAAACTGGTCCATGGTGCCAAAACAGGTTGGGGATCAACTGCTGTCCTAGACAAATCAGAAGGGAGGAGCCTGGGAGTCAGATGAGGCATCTTGAGGGCGAATGCAAAGACCCTGCCCCCTGGGGTGTGCAAGGAGTACTGCAGGGGCAGTCCTCAAAGGTCTCCCAGCAGGAGGCTGCCTGTGGTCTTCTAGCTGCGGAGACAAAGCCCTCAGTGCTGAAAGCTGCCATGGCATGGTTACTTCAGGAAGGGAAAGAAGAAAAAAATATATATGTACATATATATATACAGTCTAAGGTGACCAGATGTTAACATGGGTAAAGCTGGACACCATTGACCGGGGGGGAGGGGGTTCTTGATGAAAAATTGGGTCTATCTCCCGCCGTTCCCTAGCTTTTCGTGCATTCTTTCCAAAAATCAGGACTTTTTAAAAATGCCGCAGGACGGGGGATAAATTGTTAAAAGTCGGGACTGTCCCGCCAAAAGCGGACGTCTGGTCACCTTAATATACACCCCCAGTTCAGATAGTTTTCTGGGCCAAACACCTTAAGTCAGTTTAAGTTTCTGTGTGGACATTCTCAAAGCAAGAGACAGAACATCCACTTTCTGCTCACCAAGAGCATTCAGAGAAAAGCTGATGTAGGACTGCTCCATGGTAAAGCGTTAAAAATCAACCAATGGCAACAAAACATACCCCAACCCTCAAAATACAACAGGCCAGCGAAGGCTTCTAACGTTTCCCTCTGATGGCCAACCTCTCAACATCGCCTCTTTTTATGACTCGCTTGATAGACCTCTGCAGTCAGTGGGACCGCAGGCGTAGTCACAAGTCAGAGTGTTTTCCAGAGAGAGGATGGTGGCCCAATAATGTTAAGTACCTTTGTTCTTATCTAAAAGCAAATGTGCGCTTTTATTTCAAAACAAGGGGATTCTTGCCAAGGTTCACATTCTGCGTCTCTGCCTTCTCTGTCTGGATTATTCTTTAGGAAGAAGAGCTAAAGAGCAAATGAGCTTAAGTAAAACATTATTATTTGTATTCTCCAAAGCCAGTCACCTTTCACTAATTGATCCTTCTGCTTAGATTCACCCTTGAACGTTTGTTTTCTTTTTCTCACGGGTGCCTGAAGATGTACATCTTACCTCTTAACTTGTGATCCCAAATCAGCAGTGTTCTCTGTGTATCTAGCATTCTCTCACCTACGTCCTTGATTTGTGCTTTTGGGAAGGCTCCTTTGTGGTAAACAGAGCCGCTTCCACTGTCACTCACCATCGTTAGCGTTTGCATCTGACCAGTTGGCATGAAAATGTCGATCTTTGCCAAATATTTGCATTAGACATTGTGCTCTTTTGCCCTTTGCCCCACTGGGTCCTTTCGCTGCCCCCTGTACCATCTCTGCTTATCCAGGCAGAGACTTAGGGGCTCTTAGGATTCGTGGAGACATCTTGTGCTTGGTTGTCCCACTTATTTACAGCACGCTTTCATCACGCCTGTGTACAAGAGGCAAATAGCTCACTCCAGAGCCACTTCTCGTAGCTCAGCTTCACCTTTCCATCCCCGTTTGTGCTTAGTAAAGCTGTCTTTTTCTTATTTGGCCTCTCTCCTGGCTGTGGGTCTCTAAGTGAAATACAGAGCCTGGCTCAGCTGCCACTGTTCTGGTTGTAAAAATTCACACATCTGCTAGTTAGTCTCCTCTGTCTGTTGGCCTTTGGCAACGAAGTACTTTGTAGCAAGTGGATTTTCTAATAGATATGTGCCAAGATTTTTTTTTTTAGGAACTGCTAAAAAAAAAAATTGCCTCCCTATGGCATTTTCTCAGCAAACCCTACGCTGCTCTGTTTCTAAAGTTTTCTAAAAGATGAAATGAAAGAATCATGTCCATGGGTAAGTGGCTTTATAAAAGTTAGTAATAAGAAGATTCTATACATTGCGTCAATTGATCATGATTCAAACTATTTTGAGGTAAGCACAGATTCCTTTGTCCATTTTGTGAGAGATGCGGGAGGGACATTATCTCCATTTCTTAAAGAGGCAATTAAGTAGCTTGTCCATAACCCACACAGTTAGCAAGTGGTGGAGCAAAAACTAACACCCAGGTGTTTTGACTCTGGACCATGAACGCTGGCCAGGACAAGAGTAAAATGCATCCCGGTACAAAATCACATGCATGCATGATTACACATGCTGCTGAAACTGCATGAGAACGGGAGAGTGAGCATCTTTGAGGTGGCCACTGCAATACCCAGCCCCAGTTCTCCCTGGGCCCTGGCACTTGGTTGGAATGTAAGGTCTCAACAGGATCAAAGGCAATATTTTAACTCTTTGAAGACTTAAGTAAGAGCTCACTATGCATTAAGTGAAACAAGGAAAGAATATTCCAGGCAGCAGTAACAAGTAGTACCAAAGCAGCACTAGAAGAGGCATTATGATACATGTTTATATGTCCAAATCCAAAATTCGTAAATGGTAGGATTCTTCCTTAAAATGGAAACTCCATGACTAACTTCTGAAAATTCATATGACCTCATACTGCAGCCACACACACACACACATCCAATCTGTGGCTCCTCTTATGAATTATTGGGAATGTGAATAGCTGGAAGTATGGATAACTAATTTTTTTTTTAAGATTTATTTTTATTGTTTTTGACAGAGAGAGAGAGAGAGAGAGACAGAGACAGACAGAGACAGAGAGGGGGTGGGGCAGAGCAGCCACCATAATTGTATGTCATTAGTCCTCGACATAGCTTCACTCCACAGGTGAACACGGGCCAGTGCTCAGCAGGAACTGGGCCAGGGGCCTCCCGCATGGGAACCACACCCCCGTTTAGCATATGGGTCCTCATGGGCCAGGGCTGGTATTTGATCTTAGGAGCTCAGGGCTGAGAAATGAGAGCTCAACCTGCTGAGCCACCTCAGCATCCCTGGGTAACTAGTTTTCAAGTGATAATTTCAGTCTGTTGTCTGGGAAACATCAAAAGAACTCATTCATTTTAGAATAGACTAAAGCTCCCAATTTTAGTGGGCTTCATAAATGATGAAGAAGTGTACGTAAATAATGTCACTGATCTTACCATAACCGTGTGAGTGATAATACTGCTAATATTTACTTTGAGATTTGGACAGGAAGGATTTGAAAATTTGGGATAGCAAATGATTTGCTTAAGATCCCGTAAGTAATTTATGCCAGAAAAGTGCCTAGAAAATAGGTATTTGGCCTCCTTGTGCAGTGTGTGAAAAAGCCAGCTTGTGACATCGCTTGAATGTTAAAATTTTTGGAGGTAAAAAAACAAACAAAAGCTAATCAGCAAAAGAAACCTGATTGTGGCAGAAGTGTCAAAATCAAAGACGGCTTCTTTTCACACGTAGTAAGTAGCATTTGTGGGCACTCTTCCATTGCTATTTCTGTTGGCACCTCTCTGTTTTCTCCTCTGGAGATCTAGTCATAGCATACCTGTCCTTCAGAGCCTCCCTCAACCTGGTTTTCTGCCCACCGAATGCTGTCTGATAGCTATAGACCACCGTGGGCACTTACATGTGCCCCCTGAAATGTACGTCTTCATTTGCCTTCTTGGACTGTGATTCTACGTACTGTCTGTCCAAGGCCTCCCCTGAAGAGGGTGGCCCTCCACGTGGGTTTGTCTGAGAAAACCAGGAATAATGCTGGTTGCCCTAGCACACTTGAGAATGGTGCCCCCATTCACGTTCCAGTGTGTTGCCATCTTTCAAAATGCATGTGGTCGCCCTATACCAGGTAATCAGATAAACGAATCTGTGCTCTCCTTAAGAGAGAGTGGGGACAGTATCCAACATTTTCTAGTCAATGCTGTTTCAATACAGTGCACAGGTTCATGTGTTGGATATATTTTAAGATTGAATATAAAAAGATAATGAATTTCTGTAGGTAACTTCCACATAGAAGGCGAGCCTATAGTAAAACAGATGTTAATAATCTTTTCCCTGGTTATATCTAGCGAGGGATGTCTTTTTTAAAAATTGGAATGGCTCCTGCATTTTTAAATAAGAAAAGTCAATTCTCAGTTGAAACACGTTCTTCACTTGTCTTCTGAGAAGTAGCGCTCTGCGTATTCTCCACTGCCTTCACTTACTGTACACCCTCTCTTCTTCCTTCTGTTAAAACGTGGGGTTGGGTGCCCTACAAAGCAGAGATTCTTCTCTCTGTCCAGATGGAACCCTAACATTCAGTCCTGTGGTGTTATAGCCACGCTAGGCGTTTTCTTCAGCTGTAGTAATTGTAAGACGCTGCTCTTGTCCTGTCACAGGGACAAGGACGGAGTCCTAGGGAAGCAACAGGGGTCTCAGATGTATCCAAACCCAGCTCCCGCAAGTCCCCAAACACATGCACACGCATTTGTACTCACACAAACCTGCGACTTCCCCGAGAGTCCCCTATGTCAGAGTATATACTTGTAAAAGGCAAAAATTTACGCGATCTGAAGAGAAGCCAGAGTTTAAAGTATATACTTGTAGCTCCGCACCTCACCCAGTTGTTCAGACACAAAATGCTGGGGTCGTTCCTGATTCTTCCCCTTTCCATCTACTCAGATTCCTGTCAGCTCTACACTTGCAGTGTATCCTGCCTGTCATCACTTCTTGTTACACTCCTCTTTGATGGCGTGGAATTTTACAGTGGCCTCGTTCGTGTCCTCCTTGCTTCCATTGACATGTGTTACAATTTATCCTCCACGTGGCAGCTGTAATCATCTCATAAAACATGAGCCAGATCTTTTCACCACTCAGATCCCTCCGAGAGGTTTCTGTAAAACCTAGAATCAAATAGGACAGCTTCACCGTGCCCACAGCACACTGCACGTTGTAGGACCTCTCCTATAAACTCATTTTTGCTCACTTCTCTCCAGCTACACAGCCGTGCTGGTTGTTCCTTGAACAACCTCTTGCTACCAATACACTTCTCTCTTCTTGGCCTAAAATGCTTCTTCCACAGATATTGGCGTGGCTCACCTTCTCTTAATTCAAGTCACTGCAGGTGTTACTCCTACAGGAAAGCCTTCACTGGTGACTTGGCCGAAGACAGCTTCTCACTCCCCCTACCTCCTCTCTATCTATGCCCATATCCTGTTTAACCTTCGTGCCTAAACTATCACATATATCACACCTCAATATTTTTTGTATTCATCTTCCAACACTTTTCTCAAATGTTGCCGCCGTAGTGGGAGAAACTGCTATGCTTGCCACTTAATCCCAAACCCTGGACAAGTTTAAGTTGTTCAGTGAGAGTGTCATCTAAGATCTAATGGATGAATACATGAGTACATTTAAGTTATCTTCAAAACCTCTGCCTCACAGGGCTTTACACAGAGGTGTCTCTGACATGAAATAAAACCTTCAGCTCATGGCAAACACAAATGAACCACGTCAAAGTGTCTTTCAACGCCTTCATTCTTGTCTTAAATGATAGGGCAGGGCAGTTTTGTGGTAGGGGGCTAGATAAGATTGCATTGTGATGTTAGATTTTGTGACTTGAAGAAATTACTTGATCTCTCCTTTAATTTCCTCAATTGTCTTACGTGCCTCACAGACCTGTGTGGGAGTTACGGATGCGACACCCATAAAACATTCAGAACAGTGCTTGGCGTGTTATAAATGCATGCAACATGTTCCTTTTTCTCTCATTTCTTAAAAAATTCATTCCTTATGGTATTAAGCAAGCGATATACCCAAGTTTGCTATATCCTTCTGCCTGCCCCTCCCCCTCATCTGGTGTGACACTTTTGAGATGAAGGAAGAGGATTTGATGGTAGACAGTGTTGGGAACTCAAGTGCCATGCAGTTGTTCACCTGGAGAAATTGTGCGTGGCCCTGCTCCGGCCCTGTGCGTGGTAGGTGTGGCATGGCTTTAATCCTGCGTGGTCCACAGTCCTCTTGCTCCCAGGGGAAATGGGACCATGGTTACTGTTAGTGCCCAGTGAGTCCCGGAAGAATCAAATGAGGTGCGTCACATGGTCTTTTCCTGCTTCCACATATGCAAACCTATGCAGAGAGGCTCACCAGACAAAAGTTCCAGCTTTCTTATTCATCTCTTTTTATTCTCTGTCATTTTTCCCCTCACCTTTAGCTTTGGGGGCCTGTAGTTGCCGCATCAGCTGCTTTGGCCCAGGTGGGTTAATGTTTTTTTTTGACAGAGCAGGTGTATAATGGCATTTTTATTGGGGGAATGTTTAGATTTATCTAAAAGAGGGATTGCTGCTGCTTTTACTACAGCTGCTCCTCTTTCTGTTTTACTCCAGACACCTTAGAAAGAAGCGGCAGGGAGTAATCACAAATTACATTATCCTTTTCCTCTCAAACAAGACTTTATAACAAACTAACTGCACTCCACCCTCTCCCATCTCATCTGGGAAAAAAGGAAAGAAACCTGAGTGAATCAGATGAGTATTTTAATCATAGGAGAGATGTAATTTTTAATCAGAGTTTTCACACCCTTGTTTCATGACTTGGAATTAAGTCATCATGTATTTATACACACACACGCACACATGTGTGCGCACACACACACACACACACACACATATACTGTATATGAGCTGTATGGAAAGTATCCAGCCATGTAACTGGTCCCATTATTTGACAATGGCTGGATTTTTTCTGGACAATACACACACATAAACACACACACACTGTGTTCTATATTATACATTATATACACATATATATATATAATACATACTTATATAATACATATATATTATTTATGTACTATTCTATACAATAATATATTTAGTATATACAATATATATTAAATGCATATTATATATTATATATACTGGATTCATACTAAGATTGTCTAAAACAAGAGAAATGGATCCTAAGGATTTACATGGTGAGTAGACTATATAATTTAATAAAAACAAAGACAGAAAGAAGGCATGGAATTTTGTTTTGTTACACGAATCTTCATGATTTAGTAAAGTAGGAGTCACATTACACACTAAAAGACATATTATGTTGTACGTGGCTTTTGGTTTTTAGAAAGAGCTATACTGCTGTTAGGAATTTCATCAGGTTTTCCCTGTGTGATTAAGTTACTCTGCAGAGCAGTCTTCTGGAAAAGATATGTGATTTATATTCAGTAGATTTTCTATTTATACTTATGGTATCTGACACATTTCTAGATAGTTTGATTCAGGGTCAAACCTGAGATAGTAGATTGAACAAAGTGTAATCTTATCTAGTGATGTCACCATTACTAAGAGTTTGTTTTAGTTGTCATCTTCATCAGCACACTTTCCCTTTTCTTGGTTTATTTTTATGTTATCCTGGTAACATTATGCCTTATCAGAAAAACGAGAGCATTTTGGTCAGTAAAATTTTGTAATAAAAAATATATGAGAACTCTCTGGAAGAATTCCAGCCTTTGTCAATATAATGTGAATGGTTACATGGCTGGATACTTTCTAGACAGCCCTCATGTACACATATGGTTTCACTTTGAATATTATTAGAAACAGCCAAAGTATGTTTAATGCTATAAAATTTAAATGTGATTTTAATACATAAATTCCACAAGAATTTAGGAATTCTAAAAGTTATTAAATGAGTGTAAATTTACTCAGACAAGAAGATAACAGTATTATGTAGTTGGCTAGAATATAGTGAAATGCTCATTAAATTTAATATAGGCATTTTTTCTATATTATATAGATTTAAAGGAAATGCGGGACATTTGAAAGTTTGATGTGTTCACTTGAGTTAAGAGTAAATAAAAGTGATACCTTGATTGTGAATAATCTTGAATTGAATTTAGATTAGATAATTTTGTAAACTTCTTTGTTTGATAACTTAGAGTTGGCATACGTGTTTCTTTTTCTTTCTTTTTTTTTTTAAGATTTATTTTTATTGTTTTTTTGACAGAGAGAGACAGAGAGAAAGGGGAGGGCCCAGAGCAGTCTCCATAGTTGCACATCATTAGTTTTCTACATAGTTTTTATTCCACAGGTCAGTGTGGTGCTGGGCAGGGCAGGGACTAAGCCAGGGGCACCTCCCACATAGGAGGCTCATCTTAGTGAGAACCAAACTGAGGGCACACCCCAATTCAGCATATGGACCTGCACGGCTGGAGCTCGGACTCGATCCCCAAAACCTGGGACCGCGGGATAAGCGCTCAACCCACAGAGCCATCTCCAGCATCCCTGACATATGTTTACAATAAGTACTGGTTTACTTTTTGCTAAATGACTCACAGGATTATGGAAATTGGATCTTTGAAAAGTGGCAGTGACCCTAAGGAGAAGTAAAATAACAGATTGGTTGTCCTAGGACAGACCATATATTTTTTAGAACTTTCAGAGGTAATTATTGAGTGCACATTCATTAATGATTTAATGGATGTGCCCTCAATAATTTAAATGATTTAAATAATTAGGATGAAATCTTTGATTTTTTGCTCCCTCCCTCCCTCCCCCCAAGGATAAACAAAGAAACAAAATTAATAATCTCAGTCACTTCTCACTTGAACAAGAAAGAATCAACATATTTATGCCAGCAGATAAGAATCTTATCTGTATATGTGTTTTGTTTTGCACATTTAAAATATTTTAAAGTTATTTGCCAATACTTAAAACCTCAAAGTTTTAACAAGTATTTAAAAATCATCTTTTTTACATTTTAAAATTGGGAGATTTTACATAAATTTTCTGATTTCTGTTTGTCATTAGAAAGCCACTGACTGGCTCCCACTGGGCCTTTGTTCCCACGTGGCACTATTTGGTTAGAACTGGGCAGCTCTGTAGTGGAGCACGTGCTAAGTGACTTGGCACCTGGCTTACCTGTCACATAGGTACATGACCTATCTCGCTCCTAAAGACACTTGAGTATTTAGTCCATGCCATTTGTACTTCAAGTGATACTGATATGGATTAAAAATGGTGGTGACGTCAGACTCCTGGGAGTCCTTTTTTTGCCACTTGCTGCAATGTTGGTGATGGTATAACGTCTGGCCTTTGGAATGCAGGTATGAACACACGTAATTCAGATAATTTTCAAACATTTCTTCAGATGGAAAGTACCTGTAAATCCCTAACTCTGATGCCCCAGGGTTGCTTTTATTCTTTTTTTTAACTGGATTTATAGTTTTCAGAATTTGAAAAGTATCATGTAAGGGGATAGCTATCCCCAAACCCCTTGTGTCTAAGCTTGTACTACAACTGACCTCCAATTTCCAGTTAGCTGAGAGGGAGGGAGGCTTGGCAAAATCAGTTCTTGGCTGGAATAATATTGTCAGGGAAGTTCTGGAGTTGGCTGCTACATCAAAACCTGCAGCAGCACATTTACTTGACCTTCCCTTGACCTGTGCCTGAGGTCAGGTGCTCCATGTGAGCTCTGACACCTCTTGTTCAGATGAACGGAGTCTGCTCATTTTCTTCCCCTCGATTTCTTTGACTCTGATCCTCCTGAACCCTGGAAAAACACAGCCTAAAAGAAGAGCTTATGCCATTAAGGGCCACCTTCAGTCACTGGGCTTGTGGACCAGTGGACAAGTGTTCTAGCTTCCCCGTCCTTCAGTAGACTAAAAGACAAAGGATGAGGTTAGATTTCCTTTCCTTGAAAGTCTCATAAAACCGTGAAAAACATACCAAAGGGATGAGGATATCCATATACTCATAGTCAGGTGGCAGGGTACTTTATTCACCTGAATATTAGTAGTGTGCCATGTATTTCCATAAAGAATGGTGCCAATAGGTAGATGATGGGTATCATTTCCTTATTCACTTTAGTGCACAGCAGGCAAAGTGGTATCTTTTCTCTCTCTCTCTCTCTTTTTTAAGGGAGACAGAAATAGAAAAACCACAAGCAGGAGAGAGACGAGCATATGGAAAGAAAGGCCAAAGAAAGGATGTGGCAAAGAGTGAAGCCACACAGACTGTACTTGACAATTACATCTGGAGTGACATAGAAACATGTATGATAATTTAGGCAAAAATAACTTTCCGATTAGTTTAACATTTTAGAACCCCCAGAGTATTTACTTGGAAGTAAAAATTCTCCACTTTTTTGACATTTTAAGGGGAGAGGATGTGACATTGTTTTTCTTTTGTGTATAGGATATATTCTCAGTTCGAAGGTATTCCCTGTGTGTTGCAGTAGTTCTTCGATAAATGTGTGCTGAATAATGAATGAATGGTGTTCAGGCTATGAGTGAGATGCTCCATTAAATGGGTTAGTTTTTCAGAGTGTTTGGCCAAAACATTTCCCCAGATCTATTTATTAATTACTTTCTAGCCCAAGTGAATAATATTGCACTGACAACTGACTTCAAATGAGAAACAATTGCTTCAGGAGTCAGGCAATAACATATTTTTAATAAATTTGCCACAGTTATTCAGTAAATGAACCAAACACTTGCATTATTAATACACATCTCAATCTAAGTAGTCGTTGTCCAATGTCAGAGTAAACAGAACCAACCTACCAATCTCATATACTTACAGGTCCACCTGTAAACTTTGGCCTGGCTTCCAAATTATGAGCCTGGTTAACATTTCAGTAAATAATGAAAGTGAGCTTCACTTAGTTGGTGTCATTATATTTCGTGTTTCTTTCTTTTTTATTTTTTTAATTTGATCTTATTAAATTAAGTGCCTAGTACATTTTGTGCATGTGGTGAGCTGTTGGGATGGGCAGACAAGTCCGACAGTGCCTGCCGCAGCATGGCAGACAATGTTATCCCATGTGGCCACACAGCATCTAAGTCTCCTTTGTATAGTTGGAAATCTGTCCCCGTAAGGAAACATTTGGACCACCCAGCAGTGACAAGTTTTTAAAATAAAATGCGTCTTTGCAATTTTAAGTTTTAATGTAACAGGAGAAATGATAGATTAATCATCATTTTACGTGGACCTGTTGTCTTCCTTTAAAGTCTTCTAGGACTTATTCAGAATCTGAACTTACATTTTTAACCCTCTAAACTTAAATCGTCCTGCGGGACAGAAGTGACAATTCTAATCTATGCCTAGCAAGACCTAGGGAAACAGCAGCCCAGTCACACTCAGGTGGCATCGTTGCCTGAAGCTTGACTAAAAAACCTGGTGTTTATCATTGGCCAGTCCTGATTTCTAGCACTGCCTGTAGTCACAACATGTTGTTAGATGGAGTCATGATATAGCAAATACAAAAGTGCCATTAACATGCAAATTAGAGCAGAATTGCAATTACTTCAATAAACCTGGTTAATTCAGGTCAAATGAAATGCGAATAGTAAGCTTCAAATTACTTCCACTATTACAGCGTACTCTTTACCTCTATTGTAGCAGCTGATGATACTTTTATTTTATTGCTTTCTTCCTCAGTCAAAGTGGTTGTCATTCCATTTACGTATTTATAAACATTTGATGGAAGATTTATATCCGGTGGGGAGGTACAGTTTTTACCAGAAGTACTCGTTTTATCCTTCTTATGTAAAATAGCTCTAAGGCTTTCCTTTTCAGTTCTGTTACTTTTAATTCAACCATCATCTGTGAGCCTGAAGTAGTGTGCTTTCTTGAATGCACTATGCTGCCCTGGGCTGAGATAAGTCATTCCCAGACTCTGCAGCCAGTTACTGCGTTAACCATTTGGGTGGCAGATAGAGCTGTGGCCTCCGAACTCTCTTCAGGAATTTGGCATAAGGAAAAAAGGAACTTTCCCATTGTGGATACTGAGCCCCATCAAGAGACTAGCAGGAACCCACCATGTGGTTGGCAAACTGGCTGTAGATGCGGGGAATTCTGGGGCCACTCGGATGAGCTTTTGCAGGGACCAGAGGGGCTGCTAAGCTGTGCAACACATGTGCATTTGCTTCTGAGGTGAAGTTATATACCATCTCAGTGGGAAGTGATAACTCTAAAAATCACCTGTTTTTTAAAAAAATAGGGAGATGGGGTTTCCCATAAATAGCACGCCTTCATTTGTAAAATTGGATACTACGATTGAATCTTCTATGCAGGTTGTGTGCAACGTAAGTTCATGTTAGAACATGCGGAGTTGCTAAACGAATAAAGGAATGTCCTTAAGTGGGCATGTTCCTTAAAACTGCTGTTGCCTTCAGTGACATTTCTTATACTTGCAGACAGATTGTTTATAAATGGGTTGTTGGTAACAACAAAAAAAGCATTGTGCTGTAAGGAAGAAAACATTGCGACTGTATTCATTCCCATAATCCATGTGTGACAGTATAATTGCTGTTTAGTTAATAAGCTTAAGTGCTAGTGATGAATGTAAGTTTATGTATGGCATATTGATGATAATATCTGAGTCGGATAAGCTGCCAAATGAGAGGCAACGAAAAAGAAATATTGCAGTCCAAATTGCATTTCGAATAACTATTTATTTCTCTGTGCCATCAGAATTGTATAGTGTATAGTTATTTCCATAAACAGCCATTGGTACTGTGGAATGAAAATAATAACTGCATGTGATTCGCAGCAGATGCTGGTAACATAAACCTACACACCTGTGGTGAAGAGGATTTAGTAATTTTCCCCATGAGTAACAGGATGTATGCTCATGGTTCTGCAATTGCAATGGGGTGTGCATCTTTTCTATTAGGCTTATAATTAATCGTCAAGGCATGAACTACTTGAGACCAGGTAGATGTAACGCTCTGGGATGCAGGTTAGGGTTGGATATAGACTGTAACGCACCACCAGTGAAACCCATCAGATCCTCTTCAGGATTTGTTTGTTTGCCAGGAATGTATGGGGGGAATAATATGTCAGGAATGCATGGGGAAAATGATATGTCATGAATGGGAGGGTCTAAATCAGCGGAGAAAAGTGGGTCCTTTTTAGTTCAAAGCTAAATGGTAGCATTTCCTAACTTATACATTGAAAGTTTCAATAGATCTATTCTGCTAATGTAAGTGAGCAAAGTATACTTTTGAATGTTAACAAGATAATAAAGGAAAAAAACAAACAAAAACAATCTGCATGAAAAGAGGCTCAAGCTACTGTCATTCAGGTGTCCATGAAGCAAGCTAAAGCTAATTCTAGTAAAAGGTTCTAAACAGACACTTTGTGCAGCCAAAGATGCATATAAACGACCCTCTATCTCCCGGTGATATCAAAAGAGCTAGGAAGAACCATGAAAGTCATTGTGTTGTTGGCCGCATGCTGCTGTGAATGAAAATGAAGACACACCTTAAAACTGTATGTAAAGGATGAAGCTATCTTTCTCCAAAATTATTCTTCATAGAGTTTAGTGAAAATTAGCCTCCGTATTATACCTTCAGGATGCAGTACATATATGTGCGTAGCTTGTTCTGTTTGCATCAGTACTTTAATAATTTACAAGGGTGAGGATTGTTTTCAGGAAGGTTTTAACGACTCAGAGTGAGTTCAGTCCCTCAGAGTTTTGTATTGAGCTGTGTATTGACCAAGGAAATCACTGAACATAAAAGAGAACTAGCCTGTTCTGTTGGATAGCCATAAGTAATTTAGAAATCGGAAACAGTAATGATAATAATAATTTTAAAAGGACATGAAAGCATGTGGGAAATAAAAATTCTCGTTTTTACAACCGGTTTACATGACAATATTAAGCCATCAATTCAGCCCCAGAATTGGATTTGTTGACAAGCTGTGATACTTTAGACTAGCTGTGATACTTTTAAAATATTGGAAATAAAACAGTTGTTTTCATAAGAATTCATTCAAGATTCTTGTTTTCTCAAAGGGATGGTTGACTTTTAATTATTCTATTTTAAAACTATGACAAACTGTGGTTGGGCCATATGCCAAATGCAGCCACTGCCTGTTTTTGTAAATAAAGTTTTATTGAAACACAGCCAAGATTATTTATTTATTTACTGGGTATGGCTGCTTGTGACTTAGAGTTATGATAAAGTTTAGTTATTGCGACAGTTCGACCCATGAAGACAATTGTCTGGTTTTTTTTTACAGAAAGCAAATTTGCCAACTCTAGATAAAAATTACTAGTTTTACCTTTTGGTGGTCACTTCAATTGTGGGAAATGACAGCAAACACTAATGCTTGCCCTCCTCCCCAAATGAGCAAAGCAATCTCCCTAAACATTGGTACCTTGTTGATTTAGGACTTTTTCAAGGACTAGAAATACCTTTACAAAATGATGGAAAGTATGTTTTGATCCTTGCCTGTATTTGAATGACATTTGTCTAGAATTTCACAGTTTTCTTTCTAAGCCTCACAAAATCCATTGGGAACTGTTGATTTAGAAAAATGAATTGTATTTTATAATAATGTTCATCAACTCATTTCTTAAATTAATATATCCCCAGCCACTTCCTTTTCATAGTCTAAGATGTTGAGTTGCAATTTTCAGGCAGTTTTTTTCATAGAGTAGACATGTTTACAATTGACTAGCCCTAGGATAGTACTAAATTATTCGAACAATGCACACCTTTGGGGCTAGTAAAAAACCTTCTTGGAGAAAAGCACCAACAAAAACAAGCAAGGGCATCAAAAAGTAGCTTTTTTCTCCTGGAAGGTTCTTCAAGTTCATAAGCCTCGTAGGCATAGGTAAAAAGGAAGCAACAGAAAAAGAATAGGCAAAGCTAGGGGATCCAACTATAGAGGTACATACTGATTATGCTCGTGCTGTTTTAATAAGTATTTCCACTCCACATGACATCACGTATCATGAACAACTGAAAAGGAAAGTCAATCAAAAATGTTTACCAAGCAATCACACTGTACATTGACCTTTATATGCATTTTATTACATATTTCGAAAGCAAATAAACAAGCATGTTTTGGAGATTTTGTAATGACCAAAATGTTCTCTAAAACACTCAGTGCTACACACCACTCATTTTGACAGACAATGGGAAGAGGAGGTTAAGATGACTTTCTGAGCAGCCCACAATGCATATTTAAGATCTTAAAATGCCACATCAGTTGCTTAGCATCTGCGATGTCAGAGGTATGTGTAACTGCCTCTCATTGAATAAACTGTCTTTTTTTTTTTTTTCTAAAAAGAATCTAAAGTTAAATTTGTTCTTGCCTTCCCTCTACCTCCTCAGTTCCGTGTGGCCCTGCCATGTGTACGTACATGGTTTCTGCCCTCCTACCTCCAGTTATCTCCCTGGCTTTGAAATTGTAACAGAGACAATAGAGGGGAAACAAACAAACAAACACTAAGTTGTATTTCCAAACTAAATAATGAGTTAGTTTGTGCAATAAGACTATTCAGGATGCTTTTTTTTTTTACCTCCTGCATAACGTTTATAATCTGTACTGGCTCTTGTCGGCATAGTTTTCTGTAATCTTTCCTGCTTCGATATTTGAGGAGTCTGAAAATGTATTGTGTTTTCTGATAACAAATAAGCACTTTGAAAGTTCTGTGGCTTCTGGCTCCAAGTCTGTCTCTATAGCACTTAGCAGATGGAATTTTCATTCTGATAACTGCAAAGAACTGATCTTCACATATAAAAATAACAGTGCCGATGAGATGTGCCTCCCCAGCTATGTTTCAGCCGTGTCTGGAGTATAATACCCACAACTCTGCACTCTTAACATACCCATTTGTAGAAGTTATAACCAATGTGCCATGTAAAATGCAGGAAGTAGATGTTTTGTTTCATTAGTGTTGGAAGCATGTGAATGAGACATCATTACAGCCTCTGGATAATTCATTATTCATTTGTGCAGTCATTAAAGTTAAACAAAAAAATCCAACCCTGTATCCTTCCCTTTATACCAGTGCTTCATTGACAGAGAGTCTGGAGAAACGCAGAGAAATGGAACTGAAAATAAACACAGCCGTGTTTGTAGTAACACTACCCGGTATTATGTCAGAGTGAGACTGAATTATACTCGGGGCCCTTATAGATGATTCTTCTTCTTTGGAAAGTCTACCCTAGAGCTGGCTGGTGATTAGGACAGTGGTGTGGAAGAGTAGTGACAGGAATGAGCTCTGCAGATAAAATTATCACAACTTCAAATATAATCATGTTCGTAAATCCTTAGTGTAGTGCCTGGCACATAGCAGATGCTCAATCCAGACTTGCCTATTGTTGTTACTGTTGTTACTAGTCCTACTACTCGACTACTACTATTACTACTGCTCTTCTCAATGGTCCTACAGTAGAATGATGAGGTTAGTTTGGGGGAGCATATTAGAACTAAAATACTTTTTTCCCTAATTTTGCTATCATGTTTGCACTTGAGAATTTTTTATGCATCTGGTTTATATATGCTTCCAATTTATGCCCATGACTCAATGTATAGGGTGATGCATCATTGACTTCTGTGGTTATAAAGTATACATAGATTGGTTGGGAATTGGTAGGGTTAAAGCATCGTATTTTGGGAAATATGGGGATGGGAGTACATAGGTTAACAATAATCTAAGTGATGATCTTTCTACTTGTACATATACCGTATTTTCCGGCGTATAAAACGACCGGGCGTATAAGACGACCCCCTAATTTTACAGTTAAAACATAGGTTTAGGCCTATATTCGCTGTATAAGACTACAGCCTTGGAAGTGGGGGGTAGTCTTATACAGCGAATATAGGCCTAAACCTATATTTTAACTGTAAAATTAGGGGGTCGTCTTATACACCCGGTCGTCTTATACATCAGAAAATACGGTAATTACTTCCATCCATTGAGAAATTAGATCCACTACCTGTAGTTAACCCTCAGAAAGAGGTTCTAGTTACCCACACTGGATTAGTCATCCAGTATAGCTCAGTCCATAAACTAAGGTCTGTGAATAACATGATCTTACAGTTTAGTTTCTAATTTAACACACTAGTACCTGAGGATAATAGTTAAATTGAATTTTGTTGGCATTTTCTGTTTTCAAAGGGCTGTGTCTAATTACTAGGTGGTTATATAATGACAACTCATTGTTGGAGATGGGGGGTACTTGTACCATGTGTTCACTCAGGCGTTGGCTGATACCATCATGAGCCACGTATCCTGTTACCTCAAAAATGACAGTTCTCATTCTAACGGTTCCTTGTGCCACTGGGCATGACTTGTCAGGTGCAGGAGCACTCTCAATAATTCCCTGCTGTGTTCTAGGACTACCAAAGGTTTTGCATGTTTTGCATATAAAAGCTCGACCCATAGTGTTCATTTGTTTGTTTTCAGCCTATTGTATACTTCCTTTTAGAGTGATCTGACACCTAATAATTTTTATTTTTTTAATGTGTGATGGGAAAGAAGAGAAAATACCAGGGGATACAGAAGTTAATATTTCAAATATCATCCTTACACCAGAATCAGGGCATAATAACCTTCTCCCCACATTTGTAGACCCTCTCCTTATCCGTCGAAGAGAATGAGGGTTGAAGATCCAAATCACAAATATGATGGTACACAGAGGAGTTGCCTTTATGAGAGTAAGAACCTTCTGTGTTTCCTGGATACAGCCCTGGGATGATGCTTGTGTTCCCCCCATAATTATGCAAAGCCCCTCTGGCCCGTGAGCTCTAGGTGGAGAAGAGGAATACGCAGGAACAGCACACAAATACTCAAGATTCAGAAGGTAGCATCTGCACTGGCGGAGCTTATGTACTGAGTATGTTCTGAGGGATTTTTCATTTGTTCGGACTTGTTTTGGGTTAGCAAACAAGAAGAGCCAAGAATATGAAAAATAGGTTCATTTTATAGCTTAGTACTATGTTTGCTTAAAAATCTGAAATCATTAAATAGGCCACACACAGGAGGGAATTCAGCATGAAATGGAATCTTCTGAGACTGCTTTAAAATGGGCTAGTATATAAAGTGGCCTCATAGAAAGCTAAATCTGCAGGTACATCTAAACCTTAATCACTTTACATCATCCTTAAACAGTTATATTGAGTTTCAGGCTGAAAGACTCTTGGTAAACACTCTTGATAAACCAGGTAGCAGAAAAATCCTTGAGGCAGGAAATTTGCCAGAGTGTGGAGAGGAAGTCAGAGGCTATGGGTCTTCTGTTTCCTCCTTATGTTTGTTTTTAGGAAGGGATAAGTCTTTGGCTAACACAAGGGAAACAGTGGATCTAATTTCTACCCACCCTCCCATATACTGATCTCAGGTAGACTTGCAGGTGCTATAACACACTTTCCCAGAGTCAGGTGAAATCCAAGAAACTGTTCAGTTGTGTCATATCTCATACATCCAGGTTGTGTTTTTCTTTAACCTGAAGGCATAATATTCAAATACTGGCACTCACCTTACCCATGTCTAAGACCCTGTTACCAGGGGAAAGTGATGTCAATGGCTGACTTTCCAATTGCCAAATCCAATTTCTTATTTCCATCCTACAACACAGGTCACTTAAGAGTCTATTCGCCTGTTCAACAGATATTTGGCAGAATTTCTAAGTAGGTGATTTGAAATATTTATGTAGGATACACTTTCCTAATTTTGACTTCTGATAAAATAAATGAAAAAGTGAATAAATACCTGTGTTGGATTATGCCTACCCATCCCTCCCCTAATGTTGACGTGTCTTTCCTCTGTACTCTCTTTTGTTGGTAATATTTTAGAAAAGGAAAAATTAATTAATATAAAAGAGAAATGCTTAATAAAGTGCGTCTATAATTCTAGGGTATGAAGCTTGCTTTTCTTATGAGAATTCTAAAGACTGTTGTATTATTAGAGTTAGTCTAGGAGCTGTATCATTAGAAGAGTGTGTTAAGGTAGTTCGACTTGTTTCCTAATAGATCTTTACATAAAAAAGTCAAACGTGCACCGGAATTTATTTATTTTACAACCAACTCTGCCTAATTCAGACAGCTTCTTGAAAAAGTTAAGAAAGCATCTTACAGGAACTTTGTAGAGTGATTTTCTTCTACTGAGATAAATTCAGCAAGTAAAATTAATGCAAAGATCCAGCCAAAATGGAACTAGAGGTGAATCGTAGGTGGATTTTGACAGCCTGGCCAATGTGGTAATTGAGCTGAAGCTTTTATGAAGTCATGTTCTCTCCTGAGCATTACATCACTATCAGGTTTGATTTTCCTTTATTCTAACCATCCTGTAGGAATGTTAAAGCAAAAGATCACTCAAGCATCTAAACAGACAAGAGGAAAACAAACAAAATTATTCATTTTACTCACTTGTTAAATAAGTGTTTCTGATGTTTGTGGACGGTTTCAAGAGCAAAAATGCCTGTGTGTATTCATATTCTTATGTACTTAGGTGAAAGGCATAAGCACAGAACTAGTATAGAGTCAATGGTTAGAATGATAATAAATGACTTAAATAAAATCCTTGACTTTCATATAGTTATCATCTGCAAATAGTATATTTATTGTCTTCAGGTAAAACAAAGTATTCATTTCCACTTAGAATGTGGAAAATCACAGCCCCCCCCCCCACACACACTCATACACTATTCCCACTCTAGAATATATAAAAAACAGAGTATATAAAGAACTTTTTAAACTCGGTAATAAAATAATTTAATTTAAAAAATGGGCCTACGTATTATTTGAACACATAACCAGAAAAGACATATGAATGGCCAATGAGGACATAAAAGGATACTCAACATCATTAGTCGTTAGGAATACTAATTAAAATCACAATGAAAAAGTACCACATAGCCATTAGAATGTCTCCAATCAAGTTCAAGCAAGCAACCTGCCAACCAACTAAAGAAAAACAGACAATACTAAACGCTATCAAGGATTCCAGTAACTGGAACTGTCATGTGTTGCTGGTGGAAATGTGAGTGGGACAGTGACTTAGGAAAACAGTGTTCTGGTTGTTTGTAAAGTTAGAGATCTCTTTACCACAAAGACCCAGCACTCCCTTTCCTAGGACATTACCTATGTGAAATGAAGACATAGGTCAAGATGAAAACCTGGAGGCAAATCTTTATAGCAGCTTTATTCACATTCACCCAAAACTGTGCACAAGCTGAATGCCCACCAGCTGGGGAGAGGATAAACAATGGGTTATGATTCAAGCAGTAAGAAGGAGCAAACTTCCGATACAGGCAAGAACACGGATACATTTCACAAGTGCTATGCTAAACACGAGATCGAGAAAAAAAGACTCCATTCTTTATGATTCCACTTGTTTGCCCCTCTGGAAAAGAAACAACTGTAGGGACAGAAACCAGATTCCTGTTTGTCAGGGACTGGGAAAGGTGATCGAATACAAAGAGGTATGAGGAAACTTTGGGGAATGATGAACTATTCTCTCTACTGATTGTGAACTCTGTAAGAGTTTAGTATTAATGATCTCAAATGTCAGGGTATTAAGAAACATGGAGGAGAAAGAGGTCCCTTGCTTTTTAAAAAAATTTTTGTTTAAAGATTTATTTTATTGATTTTTGAGAGAGAGAGAAACAGAGACAGAGAGAGACAGAGAGAAGGGGGAGGGCCCAGAGCAG
>PVKE010023803.1:0-24344 GCA_004027555.1 Craseonycteris thonglongyai | reverse complement strand
TATGGACACACTCAATAGTTTGGTGTTTACCTGGAGAGGGGGGAGGAGGGAGGAGGGAGAGTTGGGGGAGGAGGTGGGAGTGGACACCAGATATATGGTGGTGGAAGGGGAGCTGATTCTGGGTGGTGAGCACATAATACGATGCATGAGTGATGTGATGTGGACTTGTACATCTGGAAACTATCTAATTGTTACCAATTAATGTCGCCCCAATACATTTAACAATACAAAAATAATGAGTGTGTGTGAGAGTGAGATAGAAAGAGCCTCTCAAATCTGAGAACAATGTAGTTGAACAATCTCATATTTCTGATCTCAATTATAAGAGACAGAATAAGTAGGTTATGTAGAATGATGAGAGGATCAAACTGTTACTGAACTTGACATCTAGAAATTTGGAAGATGGAAAATGGTGAAAACAATTTCACAGAAATTCAAAATAAAAAGACTGATTTAAGAATCTAATACTGACAAAGACATCACCATATAAAAGTAAGAAGAAAAAAGTACTCTTATAGTATTGCTCATATTTAAATTTGTATTATTTAAAAAATTAAAAAAAAATTAAATTTAATATTGAAATTGAGAGATTCACAGACCTGTACAAATTCAGTACAAAATCAAAAACAATTATTTTGGTGATATAAAAAGAAGAATTCAAGCTGAAATTAATAAGAAAAAAAATACTGTAAGCAAAATTAATTACAAACAAAAGCTCACTCTTTGGAAAGATTAGTGAATGATCAAAATCATTTTGTTCATAATTACTAATGTTATTCTAGATGCACACATGCGATATTCTGGATCAGAGACAAACTATGTATTAATTATAGGAAATAATGAATATCTCAGCATCCATTGCCTCAGACCTGACTTCTGGGGAAATACAATGAAAGTCAGATGGAAAAATAATCTACCTCTTACTCCAGTGGCCACATCCTCTATAGAAAAATGATGGAGAACTCTTTTATATTTGGGAGATAGTTCCCTTCTAAAGGAGAGCAAACTAACTTTTGAGATAGGATGGAGAGGATCCTGCCTTCTCACTATAATATTCTACAATGTAAATAAATCTTTCCAAGGGTCTGATAAACCAGACTGTCTCAGGTTTGTTTTTTTATTTTTATTTTTTCACAACTGGAGATGACTTCAAAGTTTGAGCTTCCTCCCATTTAAAATGTAAATAAATACTGCAGGAGGTCAGCTTCAGTTCCTCCCACCTAGGGCTTAAGCTGGAGACCCAATTCAAGCTGTAACCACCGGTTTTCAGACCCGAACAATTCACTAGACAAAGGTCTGTAGATTAATTCTGGTCATACATGAAAAGCGAGATGCTTTTAGGAAAAGTGAAAGCAAACACGTCTTATCTTTATATCATATAAAATGTCTGTCTCATGAGGCTAAGGTTCTTATAGGAGCACTGAAAAATCCAAGAACATTATCTTCAAACTGCTGAAAATTAAAGAGAGAAAGAGAAAATCTTGAACAATAGAGAAAAAGCTTGATGGAAGCCAGAGGGAAAAAAAGACACATTAAATACACAAAGATACAAATTATAAAAGTGGCAGAAAATGTTGTTAAATAAAAATCTCTTAAGTTAGAATTCTGTACCTTAAAAAATAAAGGCAGAATACATTTGGGGACAAACAAAAACAGAATTCATAACTAGTATGTCTCAATCACAACTAATGTTAGACAAGATCTTCAGGTAGGAGGAATATAATTCATCAGAATCTTTGGAAAATTGTTTTGCAGTTTTTTGTAAAGTCAAATAATCCAAAAAAACTTAATAACTTCTATATAAATGATGAAGCATTGTTCAAATAATTCAGTGTTCACAACATTTGCTCAGCTGGCTTAGATTTGTCCAAAGCACGTGTAGTCAGGGATGAGTTTGAAGCTATGTAGGTAGCTTAAGCTTCAATGAAGTTCTCAGAGGCTTCCTTATGCTGGTTTTGGTGTGCCAGCCCCCCCCCCGCCCCCCCCCCGACCCTACGTGGTTTAGGAATTAGGTTGTGACAGGCATGAATACATATAAAGAATTAGGGGATCCTTTTTTTCTGGCTCTCTACCCTCTGGGATTTCCTGCTCATGCTCCAGCTTGCTGAAATCCTTCCAATGTTTTCTTCTGGCCATAAACAGAGTGGTGAGTTTTTCACTGTTCTAGGTGCTAACAGCACTGTGACCAGAGCCTAAGATGGAAATCAAGCCACAGGAAGGGAAAAATGAAAAAACAAATCTCACCCCTGGGAGGGTTGCTTCTCAATATTTGACTCCCTTCCATAATTCACCTGCTTTAATTTTCAGACTCTTTAGATAGCTTTGTTTTTTTATTTTATGTATGTACCAGGGATGTCCTGAAAGTATCCAGCCATGCAACCATTCTCATTATATTGACAATGGCTGAATTTTTTCTGGACGGCCCGAGTAAGTATTTGCCAAATTTTAGTTGTGGTAAGTGCAAGAGGTGTGCCCCAGAGAGCTTACACTGTCATAGTGAAACCCAAACTATTTACATTTAAATTTGGAATATTTTGTATTTCTATGAATGAGTTTTTATTTTTAGCAGTACGAATTGGTTCCTTTTCAAGTCATCAAGTCATTGTGACACCTTCTGTAATTATTCTTTTTAGAAACTTTCAAAATTTTTCTTTTTTTATGTGTAGTTATATTTTATATTAAGAAAGTTTTATATTTTTAATAATCTATGTCCACTTGCTCCAGTGTCTGAAGTTTTTATTTATCTGTTTCGCCTGGTTGTCATTTCTGTTTATTCTCAAGCATTGTTCCTGGTTTTTCTCTGTATTTGTGTCTTTGGCCTTGTGTTAACCATTGAAAATCTATTTGCACAGGGTTTGCTTAGGAACAGCCACTGTGCTCCTAAAGGTCTTAGCAGCCCAGAACTACTTTAAAATAATGTGATGTGACGGCTTGTGCTCCTTTGAACCATCCAGGATGTACAAACACAACCTGTTATTTGCGTGATGGCTGGTTTCATTCTGGTTCTTGTTTCCATTGGCGGGTGTGTGTGTGTGTGTGTGTGTGTGTGTGTGTGTGTGTGTGCGTGCGCGCGCACGCGTCATGTTGGATTACTTCCTCAGTTTTGTAATGAGTTGAATCCCCAGCATAGTTCACTGCTGCTTATAAATAACTAAAAATCAAATCTATTAATATTTTCCAGGAAAAAAAACTCACTTGCAAAGTAATAGCTGATATTCTAGGGCTGGCCACAGAGCTAACAGGAGGAGACAGGTATAAATATAAGCCTCTACTTGTGTATTTACTGAGACTACGATGCTTCAAAATCATCTACATTTTAATAATTTATTGGTGTTAACACAGTTTGTAGAAGGAAGAATTATTATGTGTGCATGGCCAAAATAGAAAATAGTTCCAACTATACACTGTAGTTTGGAAGCTGTTTAAAATCAGAGTTCCTCATATTTGTGGTAGAAATAAACTGAATTAGTATTTTCCAAAACAAAAAAAATGCTGGCTTCTGAACAAATGAGTTTTTTTTAAAAAAACAGTAAATACACCAGAAGACATATAACTAACTCTTCAAGTTCCTGTAGCTTTCTTCTAATGTTGTGAATATTAATCAAATTTTATTGTGCTTATGTTTGTAGAGCCACCTTCATTAGCCTTTCGGCAGACCATGATTACAACCACTGTTATTAAAAATATTTGTTGATGTAAGGCAAATTCAAGTAAGCATTACATTTTTTTTTAATATTATTATATTTTATTGTTAAATTTAATGGGGTGACATTGGTTGGTAACAATCGGACAGTTTCCCAATGTACAACTCCACATCACATTTTTAAAGATTTATTTTTATTGTTTTTGACAGAGAGAGGGAGATACAGAGACAGAGACAGAGAGAAGGGGGAGGGCCCAGAACAGTCTCCATAGTTGCACATCGTCGGTTTTTCCACATAGTTTCATTCCACAGGTGGGCGGGGCTGCATGGGTCAGCAACTGGGCCAGGGTCTTGTCCTGGTGAGAACCGAACTGGGGGCACTCCCCAGTTCAGCATATGGGTCTGCATGGGCCAGGACCAGTATCCAATCCTCGGCCCTGGGGCTGCAAAGTGAGCACTTAATCCACTGAGCCATCTTGGCTTCCTTAGCATCACATTTTTAAAGACCAGAAATAAACTCAAAAAACATTCAGTTTTGATACTGTGTTTTCAAAATTCTCGGTTTCTTGCAAGTTATTGTTGCGGGGACTAACTCCTGACAAAAGCAGCTTTTCAAGAGCAATGAATCAGAGAAGGCAGGGAGAATATTTAGGAATTTAAAAAAATGTGGTTATATCTTTAAAAATTATATATTTAGACATGTTCTTCCACTGGCTAATAACAACAATGAGATATTCAAGATCATGTAATTTCAGAAATCTAGGTTTGTATTTATTATTTTTAAGTCCATCTTTAAGGTTTCCAAAAACAAAAAAAAATTTTAAATTAAATTTATTGATTATATGTAGGAATATCATCTCATACACACATCTGCATCTGGTAGTATTATTATTTCCATTAGTGCTGTTATTACGTAGTTTTTTATATAATAAAATTATCTTAATATAATGGAATTCTAAGTGCCTTATTTTATGTTATTTAGGACTGACTGATTTGTAGTAGAATCAGAAGCCAGACGTATGAATGCCACAGTGATATGTCCCTTCTGGTGGGCAAGAGAAGGTAAATACCTATTTAAATAAAAGATTAAGTGGTGATTAAGCCAATAGCTAATTATATTGTCAACAAATTGCATTTGGTGTTCAGAAACTGGTTTGTCATAATTATATTCTCTCAGAAGAGACATTATAATAATTAAATAAAATGATTGTAATCTAAATTCCCTGGGCCTTTCAAGTTTTGTATGCTGTTACATTAACAGTCAAATTTTGCTTTTTTAAATTGTCTTTCACCTGCTCTGCCCTATAAACTTATCTGTAAGAATTTCTGTGATACCACAGGCTATTCGTATATGTTTGTGAACAAGTCAGATCTTGCGAGAAGTGTCACAATACCATTTCTAGATAATTGTTCACTATTTCCCATTGAGATTCACAGTTTCTGCTAATGTCTTGCTAAAAATCACCTAGGCACCATATTGACTTATGTACTTTATAATGTCATTTGAACTTCAGTAAGTGGAAAGAATGCAAATCCCCATACAGCATGCCATGCTTTGTCACTGAAGATCCTTAACGGACTGCTTGAATCCTTATCTAGCACAACTGTAGTGATTCCTTTTTTTTAAAGATATATTTTACTGTTTTTGAGAGAAGGTGAGAGAGAGACAGAAAGAAAGGAGGCGGGCCCAGAGTAGTCTCCATAGTTGTACACCATTACTTTTGTTTTGACATAGTTTTGTTCCACACAGGTGGATGTGGGGCTGCACGGGTTGGAACCCAACTGGGGGCCTCCTGCATGAGAAGTGAGAAACTTCAATGCCATCCTGGCAGTTACCAGTTGAGCGCCACCGTTCAGCATGTGGGTTTGCACGGGTTGGTGCTGGGATTTGATCACAAGACCTCATGATTGCAAGGCAAATACTCAATCTGTTGAGCTATCCTGGCATCCCCACCCCTGATGGTTCTGACTGTAGTATCTCCCTCCACTAAGGTCTTTCAACAAGGCCAGCTAAAAACCAGTGACTTATTTCTATTACTTTCCATCCATCTTTGACAAATCATACCTCTAGGTATTGAACTTTCCCTTCATTTACCTCAGAACAAAAGCACTAGAATACACTTTTTCTGAAGTACTTGTGTTGTCGGATATATCTGAACTGGTTGCAGAAGGGTACCACAATATCATGCATATCAAGCATCTACCCCAATGTATAAAAAATTACTGCCAATTTTTTCTGTATTAGTTTCCTGGGGCTGCCATAACAAATGACCACCATCATGGCAGCTTACAACAGATTTGGTTCTCTCACACTTCTGGAGAAGTCTGAAAGCAAGATGTGAGCCAGGCTATGTTCTCTGCAAAGGCTCTAGAGGAGAATCCTTCCATGCACTTTCGCTTCTGGTGGCTTCAGGCATCCCATGGCTTTCAGTTACATTATTCCAATCTGTTTTCATATTCATATGGCCTCTCCTCTTCTGTGTATCTTTTCTCTGTACATTTTATAAGAACACTTGTCACTGGATTTTAGGGCCCACCCAAACAATACAGGATGATCTTATTTTGAGATCTTCAATTTACTTACATTTTCAAATAACTTTTTCTACAGAAGGTTGAATTGACAGGTTCTTAGGGTTAAGACTTGGGCGTATCTTTGGGGGACCACTATTCAACCTATACTACTCTTCAAACAACCAATTAATCAATCCAATCATCAATCAATCTATCGCTCTCTTTCTCTTTCTTCATATCTCTCTGTCTTACTTGCTTATCTAAGTCCTACAGTCTAAAATTATAGCTCATAATGAAAGGCCAGAGTGATACAAATATCCTTCATACAGGTAGTTTTAACCAACTTAGTCTCCCTTTTCACTGCAACTAGTTATTTCTAATTAGTATCTTCAGTTCTTCTCTGTGGAAATCACAATCTTATGACCAATGAAAGTGAGTATATTTTCAACTTTTTTCCTAAAAGTCATCATTATATCCCAAAGTGTTGAATTTTACCTCTGGCTGCTGGGATTGTGATTTCCTTCTCCTGCTTCTATACAGTGCTATCCCCACTTCCTGAAATAAATAATCCTATCTTTATAATTAATAAAATAAACATAGGGTACTATAATAAATCTGTTAAAGGGACAAAAATTTACTTAAAAAAACTGACTTGTAAGCAATACAGTGTTCCCTCGCCACTTCGCGCTTCATGGTTTGTGGCTTCAGTGCTTCGCGGGTTTCCCCAAAATATTCATCAAAAAATAAAAATGAAAAAATACCACCCTGTCGGCAGCCACATGGCGGAAAGGAGCGTTGTTTCATGTGGATGCGCGTGAGAGAAGGATCCCTGCATGTCAAACAAAGAGATGCGGTGACTCAGAGTCCATCCCACGGGCTCTCATAAAGGCGCGGGATGGGTTTCCGGGGCGACATCGACCAATGAGAAAATCCCTAGGGGCAAATCCTACTTCGCGGTTTTTCAGCTTTTGCGGAAGGTTCTGGTCCCCATTAACCGCGAAAAACGAGGGATCACTGTATTAGTTAATTATCTAAGATTCCTTTCTTTCTTTCTTTCTTTCTTTCTTTCTTTCTTTCTTTCTTTCTTTCTTTCTTTCTTTCTTTCTTTCTTTCTTTCTTTCTTTCTTTCTTTCTTTCTTTCTTTCTTTCTTATTGTTTTTGAGAGAGAGAGAGAGAGAGAGAGAGAGAAGGGAAGAGGGCCTGGAGCAATCTACACTGTTGCACATCGTTAATTTTCTACTTAGTTTCATTCCATAGGTGGGCACAGGGCTGCACAGGGCAGAAACCAGGCTGGGGCCTCCTGCATGGGAGGCTTGCCCCAGTGAGAACCAAACTGGGGGCACACCCCAGCTTAGCATATGGGTCTGCACAAACCAGGGCTGGGATTTGATCCTTGGACCTTGGGGCTGCAAGACAAGAGCCCCATCTGCGGAGCCATCCCAGCATCCCACAGAATTCTTTACACATTTTGTTTGTTTGATTTTGTTTTTGTTTTTGTGTGTGTGTGTTTTTGTTTTGTTTGTTTGTTTGTTTTTTGGTAGAAAATAGAAGAGCAAATAATATAGGGTTTGTGCTTCCACCCAAGTGATCTGCAGACAAAAAGCCTTTTTTCTCTTTTCCCTTAATACAGAAAATAATGTATATGCTTCTAATTTCAGCTTTAGATGACCCAATATTAAGGTGTTGTTCATCGAAAGGATTATTGTTTTCATTTTATGCAATTATGACTATTTTTTTAAAGAGAAAATGTTTAAAGTTAATAAACATAATGTAATCTCTGTTCTTTACCCACAAAACATATTTATGCCTCCTCTTAGCTGAACACATACACTAGCACAGTGAAAATCTTTAACCATGAGAGTTTTTATGATAATATATAATCTTAAGTATAAATAAGCCTAATATAACTACAGGGGTTTTAATAACTTAAAAAAATGCAATTTTAAAAGAAACTTAAGTATGCACAACCCACACTGTACAAACAGAAGAATCTGGATTTAACCCCAAAGTAAATATTCAGGGGAACTACCAAATATGATTAAGCTTGAGTAGCAAAGACCTTTAGTAGCATGTGACCAGAGCTTTCATCTTTCCTGACTTCCACTGATTCACCCCTAGGAGTGCAGCAATGTATTTTCACTAATTCTCCTCCCAGCTGTACTCGATGGGAAAAGAAGTGGACAATTAATTCAGTCACCTTGTCACTATTTTTCCCAAGTGTTCAGATTCAGGACCCAAAAAAACTAGCTGATATTCATTTGAGCAGACATACTATTTTCAACGGGACAGAAAACAATGATACAGATTCGTTTCAAATGGTATGTATGGTCAGCCTAGTCTCATTGGGCTAAACTCAAGGTGTCAGTTGGCTGACCATAGGTACCGTTTGAAAGAAGACAGTACCACTGTTTTCTGTCCTGTTTAAAATGGTATATCTGGTCAGCTTTGTCAGTATCTATTGCTCAGTTACATTAATGTCTTGAAAATTTGGAAGCAGTAGGGTTGCCATTTTCTGCCATGTGCAGAAGTAAATGGAAAAAACATGGAACTCCCATGAGTGAGGAAAAAGTAAGTCCCTCCATTCTCAATAAATATTAGTATTTAATTTGGTTCCCACTTTTCAATCTTTTATGTAGTCTGGTTATCCTTGCTTTTTCCCCTTCACCTTTATTGAAGTATAACTGACAATGAAAAATTGTACATATTTAAGAGGTATGACAATGATTAAATATATGTATACATTGTGAATATTCACCACAATTAAGCACTTGTTGTCTTTTGTGCTGTACTGGGATCATTTTTACCATGCAAATGCATTAGTTATTTAAAATGAGTATATAATATTGTTAAATAAAAATAATTTTGTTTATCAAATATATTTTTATCTTTGTTTTTCTTTCAATGGTTTAATTTTAATTATTAATTTTCTTTATTTCAAAACCTTTTGACTATAACTTTCATTATTTTTTTATTTTATAATATAACAATATAAGGCAAAAATTCTACTAAATTTTGGCTCTATCTTTTTATTTCTTCATCCAGCAGATGTTTATTGAGAGCCAAGCGCTATTCCAGGCCTTAGGAATCCAACTGTGAAGAAAAACAGTAACAAAGACTTTGATCTAGTAAAGTTTCCTTTCTAGAAAAAACAAACAATAATTTAATTAACAAATACGTATATAAGATTAATTTTATATTGAAAAAATTTCAGGTTGGGGGATGCCCCTCAAAGTAACAGTTGAACAAAGACTTGAAGTATGGTAACTGAGAAAGTAAGCCACATGTATGTCACTGGGCCTCATAATCTATACTCTCAAGGAGAAGGCAGACCAGTGAGGAGTACATAATAATCTGTCTTGTGATATAAAAATATTATACTGTAAATGTGGGGTACAATAGACTGTAGAGGGAAAAGGTAAAAGTAGAGAGGCTAGAAGCCTATTAAGAGGCTCTTGCAACTTCTCAGGTGAGCAAAAAATAGTGGTTTTGACTAAGAGTCACAATGACATGGTGTTTTCTCTACTTATTTTGAAAATAGATCTGTTTATTTAGATATTCAGGGTGAAAGAAATAGAGAAGTCAAAGTGGACATTAGAGTTGACTTAGAGGGAGGAGAAGTTATGTGACATGAGAAAAGGGATGGACATATAAATATGTTACTTTGAAGTACCTAATTTATTTTTGTGAATTACAAGTTCCTTAATCAGATCTTATTTCACACTATCAAACCAGATCATTATAGCATTTATCATGCATTGATATAGCATTTCAAATAGATGCACCATAAGGCCACTGTACTAGTCTGGAATCTAGATGTCCCAGAGCCCCTTATGTATCTTGTAATTAACATTTTCACTGCCTCGACTTCCATGTGTGGTCACTATCATATTATTTTTGTATGTTTTTCTTGTCAACCATACTCATCTCTCCATTTCTTAAATAAAGTTTGGAGCACATTGTAGGTCTCAGTTTATATTTGGTAAATAAATTAAGACATTTTCCATGTAAAGTTCCAGACTTTTTCTATTTCTACCTCTTAGTTACGATGTGAGAACTTGGTATACATCTTTGACTTTTTATATTTATTAAATGTAATCATGTGTAGTAATTGATACATGTGTTCCTTATAAATAAAGTATATTCTCTTATACCTATTACTTGATTTTTGTGTGTACTTTGTTTACATTTACTCTATTATTTATTAACATATTCTCTTATTTATATATTTATTTTATCATTTGACCTTTATATTTATTTCTTATTTATCCATATAATTTCTTTATAAGTAATCTGCTTACTTATTATTATATTCTGATGGTTAGTTTTGAAGTCCTCAATATTAATTATATTTCCATTTCTACTACCTTTGTTATGTGCATGTAAATACAAATGCATTCTGGTCTTGTTGGATGGAAGGTGCTGTAAATGCCATTTAGGACACGTTGGTTGATTGCGTTTTCACCTGTTATGCTTAGAAAAACTTAATTGTCTCAAAGTCCTACACAGCCCTATAATGTTTGTTTCTCTTTCTCTCATCAACTTCTATTATAGCTCTTCTTGCCTATTTAGCTCAAAATACAAGCTCCCTTTACCATTATTTCAGTCATACAAAGTAAGAAGTAAAATTTCACATCTGGGCCTTTGTGTTTATTTCTTCATCTGAGATCTTCTTTCCCCAGGGAATGGCCAAACCATCATGTATTTCAGGACTCCACAAACATGATATAAAATAATAATCTTCCCCAGTAAATCTGCATAAACTAGTGATTCACATCAGTATCATCTTTTTAATCTACCCTGCTTTATTGCTCTATATTCTATATGTTATATTTTTGTTTATTTTATATACTTTGCCTCAGACACTAGAATATAACCTCCATTGGGACAGGAAACTTGTTTTATTCTATTGTTCATTCACAGTGCCAAAACAGCAACTGTTACATAGTATGGAATTTCACACATCTTAAAATATAGGTATCCTGTTATAAGTTTTAAAAAATATTTCATTCAGAAACAGTTTGATTATTTTTTATAAGTGTGGAATCACACTGTTCTTCCACGCTTTGAAATTTAATTTTATAAACTCTGTGTAAACAGGGACTAAAGTTGGAAAAAAAGGTGAAAGAGTAAAATATTTGAAGGAAACTTGGTGTTTCTAAAACTAAGTTCTAGTAACTTCCTTGCCATCAGTTTTACCTTTCTTCTCAATATCTGCCCTCTTTCTACACATACACTGAACCTAGGATGCCGTTCTGGTTCTGTCTGAAAGTATACCTCTTTCCTACTGTTTATTCTTTTCTTTTTTCTCTTCCAGGTTCCCAGGTGCCTCTTGCTGTCTTTTCTCTATTCACCAATCTGGTCTCATTTATATTTTCTAGAGATAGATGCTTCCATCAATGGCACACTCCAAGTCATCTCATTATTACATACTGTTTGTTTTAACTTTCATCCATTAACCTGGGAATCAAAATAAAGAACAGTGCTCACTTTTGAAATACATATAATAAAATTGAAATACTGCAGAAAAGATTAGCATGTGCTATGCAAGAATGACATGTAGGTTTGTGGCACATTTTATATTTTTCAATTAAGCATCTGAAAAGATGCTCAACATGATACATTATTAGAGAATCAAAAATTAAAATGAGATACCACCACACACACAATAGAATGACTAATATCCAAAACATTGTCATCAAATCCTGGTGGGGATGTGGAGCAACAAAGAAAATACTACATGCTGGTGGGAATTCAGAATTGTACAACCTCATTGGAAGATTGGCAGTTTCTGACAAAACTAAACATATTTCTACCATATGATCCAGCAATCACACTGCTTGGTATTTATCCAAATGAGTGAAAAATTTATGCTCACACCAAAACCTGCACATGGATGTTTATAGCAGCTCTATTCATAATTGCCAACACTTGGAAGCAACCAAGATGTCCCTTCAGTAGGCAAATAAGTACATAAATCACGGTCCAACCAGACAATGGAATATCTTTCTTCACTGAAAAGAGAAGAACTATCAAACCACAAAAAGACATAGAGGAATCTTAAATGCATATTACCATGTGAAAAAAGCCAAACTTGAGAAAGCTATGTATAGTTCATGCATGATTCCAACTATCTAATATTCTAGAAAAGACAAAACTATGGAGACAGTAAAAAGATCAGTGGTTACCGGAGCATGGGGGATAAAGGGATAAAAAGGTGGAGCACAGAGATTTTTTTTTAGAGTAATGGAACTATTCTCTTTGATATGATAATGGTGGGTACATTTTATTATACATTTATAAAAACCCATAACACATACAGCACCGGGAGTGAACACCAGTATAACTGTAGTCTTTGAATGATAATGATGTGTTAATGTTGGTTCATTGATAGTAGCAAATGTAGAACTCTGATATGGGATGATGATGAGGGAGGCTGTGAGTGTGTAAGGGGGAACACTGTACTTACCACTAAATTTTGCTCCTAAAATAAAACTGTCCTAGAAATAGAAGTATTTTTTGTTTGTTTGTTTTTAAAAGAAAGTACAAAGGTTATTTCTTAAGTGTACTTGAACCACACACAATTGATGATGGCAACTTTAAATAACTGCTTTGTATAAAGGAACCCCACATTTTTCTAACTTCAAAAAAGTCTGTGATCAAAATAGATTTTCTATATTTTTAAAGAAATAGTTTGTGTATTTAGCATAACCAGACTGATGTCATGAACTGAATAGATGTGTGTTGTCAAATCAACCTCTATATAATATGAGACTTTTTTTTATAACACTGTCACATGTAAACGATGCTAAAAAAATTTTTGGATGCTACAAACCTCCACTTAGAATGAGAAAAATCACTATAAGCAAGTGATATTAAAAGATCATACTTAATACATACATACACTACAAAAGTCATTAGAAAATTTTAACCCACATTGGCAATAACATACAGTAAAAAATGTGTGATCCATGGACAAAATTCAGCTCATTTATTTAGATTTTACTCCAGAAATATTTTTTCCAGTGGATTTGAAATTTTTTTCATGAAATCTACTCTCTAGCTCATCAATAACCCTTTCATGTCCTAGCATCTTGCTTCCAGCTTGCATTACACATGAACAAATCCCTTGGCTTTAGGAAGCACTTAATTGGTCAGCATTCCTTCACGTAATCTAATTAGTAATAATCATGTTCAGAAGTATTGAAAAGTCAATATGTTCTAAATCTTTGGGAGTCAATTAAAATTAGAAGCAATTCAGTTTTTTTGTGAGTGACATCAGCAAAAGTAGCAGATGGGAAGCTCAAAAATCTTGTCTTTCAATGAAAGTAGTAAAGAAAGTGGCAAGAACTGTCAGAATTATTTCATCAGTCATAAAAAATGGTGTACTAATGCCTGCTACAACATGGATAGTCCTTCAAAAATCTTCCAGACAAATCAAAAGAAACCATCACAATTCTTTAAGAATATGGCCTGTTCTGCTTCCTGTGTTGCTAGAACCCTGTACTGGGAATAGGAGCTGTTGTCTTTAAGATTACTGAGGACTTGGGCGTGGGGGATTGGGTCAGGATAAGTGAATATGTCATAAACCCCTCTTACTAATATTTATGTTTTTTTCTTTTCTTTTGACTAGTATAAGGTTCTATTTGTTGCCACGGAAGACCATATACTGCATAATTGCATTTATAGTAAAAGTCCAAAATAGGCAATTTCATAGAGACAGGTGAAAATGTTCTGGAATTAGATGGTGGTGATAGTTGCATAACATTGTGAATGTACTAAAAGACAGAGAATAGTATGCTCTTAGGTGGTTAAAATGATAATTTTTATGTTTTGTGAGTTTCAGCTCAATAAAACAATGTGATTCTTCTAATTTGGGAAAATAAAATTGTTATACTTTTTTCTCTAGCAATTACATAGCATTTGTCCCTCTATACTTATATTAAAGTACATTTTAATATAAACTTCCCTTATTCATATATGTTATTCACTAAACAAATACTTATAAAATACCCATATTGGACAGGTACTATTTTGTTCATTGGGCCTACCACAGTGACATAAGAGTGAATCCTCTCTTCCTGGACTTTGGATTTCAATAGCAGAAGGGAATAAATAAAAAAATAAATAAAGTACCTAAGTTGAACTTTAGTTTTTCTTCTTTGCACAATTTTTCCTGATTTTCTGTCTTCTTTGCATACCCCACACACATGAACACAAACACACAAGCATGCACATACAGACATTCAGATAGATTATCACATTCTGGTTGATGAACTTTAGAAAAATAATATCTAGGGATACAATCTCTGCCACTTTATGCTATAGATAATTCCCTTCTAATTTACTCACTTTAGCTTGAGATTCTTGGGAGTGTATTTCTTCTTGGAAAAACAAATATTTTGTAGAATTGGCTGAGAGAACAGGAACATGTGAATGGGGAAAGTGACTGGGTGGACTATTTTCTGTGACTTGTTCCAACTTTTAAAGTGTAAACCACAATTTATAAAGTCATTGACAAGAAAATTATTCCTATAATTTTTTAACATTACAAGGCCATTAGGTTACATCTTGTTCTTGAGAGGATAAGCTTTAAGCCCTTTGTCCTTTGTGACAATATGTATCCAAGCTCTTACACCAACAAAATTAATACATGCTTAATTTCTTAGCAGTGCAAATTGTTATAATATTAAGTTTAATAATTTATGTTGTTCTTTACTTTCTGGATTTTCTGAAATGAATTAATTTTTTGGGAGGTCAGTTATAAATTATATAATGAGACTTTTTAGAAATCTTGAAAAAAATGATTGCAAAGACCTCACAATTAAAGCAGACAAATAAGAAAAAGTTTTTCTTCTGTGAGAGACTGATGAGGTGTTGAGCCCCAGTCTGAACAAAAGGCTGTGGACAGTGATTAGGCAAGGTGGTGATGAAGAATATAAAAAAATTCTGTTTCTTTTTCTACTTTCCTCTCTACCAAGAGATGGACCCACCAGCTGAGAACTATGTGCCATGTCCACATGGCTGTGACCTTGCTAGGTTGAGCAGAATCACCACGCTGTCCTCCCTACTCTTCTATTGCAGGAGATCCCGTCTTATGTGCCAGACTCACTGTTTTTAAGGGTTAGGGCCTGTGACATTCATCACCTACATTTGCTCCCAGAAAAGATAATTTGACTCATAAACAAACCAGAAATCTATCAATTAATAAGAACAAAAGAGCTTTCCTAGTTCCAGTTATACTTCCACCCTTTCTCCAAATCTCCTTTTGGTCTTCATTCCCATGTTCATCTGATTTATACTTAAAAATTTTTTTTAGAATATAATGGTAATATTCATAAAATTCTGTCATTCCTGGTAAAAACAAATATTACAATATATTGGTTGTTTCCTTTTTTATCTCTCCCACAAAGGGAGAGAGAGGGAGAGAGAGAGAGAAATGGTATATGAATATAAAAATGTTGCCAGAATATTTTTTAAATGCCCAAATTACTAATTTCCCAAAGAGTTGGGTAAACATATTACTAGAAACTAAAGTGGAGCTGAAGTGAGACTTAATCCTCATCCAATCCTCAGCTGATTGTCTCTTTTTCCACTACCACTGCCTTCCTAATCAACAGCAGTAAACTGCTAGCTGCAGTTTAGAATTGAAATCAATTTTTCTTTCTAACAAGAAAGGCACTGAAGGATTTAAAAATACACTCAACTGGTTTGACAGCTTCTGTTCAATTTAGCTAAAAAAACAGAGAAATGTGGCTGCAGAACCACTTGGCTGGTTCTTCAAATACAAAAAAAAAAAAAAAAAAAAGCCAAAATGTTTTATAGAGAACAGAAATGAATATTCTGATTCAAAGCAAACATTCGAACATTTTCTCATCCAGTAAAAGTTGCTAAGGATTGATTGTTGTATTAGTTTACTAAGGCTGCTTTAAAAATTACCACCACTTGGGTGACATAAAATAACAGAAATGTACTCTATCACAGTCTGGAGGCTAGAAGGTTAAAATAAAGGTGCCATCAGGGCAACATTTCCTCTGAAGGCCCCATGGAAGGTCTTTCTTTTCCTCTTCCTAGCTCTGGGCATTTCTGGTAATCCTTGTTTATAGCTTCTACACTTTAATCTCCACTTCTGTCTTCACAGGGCCTCTTCCTGTGTGACCATGTAATCTGTCCTTTTCTTAAAAGGACAACACTGGATTTAGGGCCCATATGAAGCCACTGTGACCTGAACTTAACTGAAATAATTACATCTGCAAAGATCTTATTTTTATTTTTTAAATTGTTTCCGACAGAGACAGAGAGAGATATAGAGACAGAGAGAGAGAGGGGAGGGCCCAGAGCAGTCTCCGTAGTTGCACATCATTGTTTTTTTCCACATAGTTTCATTCCACAGGTGGGCGGGGCTGCGCAGGGCAGGAACTGGGCCGGGGTCCCATCCCGGTGAGAACCAAACTGGGGGTACTCCCCAGTTCAGCATATGGGTCCACACTGGCCGGGGCCGGGATTCGATCATCGGTCCCCAGGGCTGCAAAGTGAGCGCTTAACCCACTGAGCCATCCCAGCTTCCCCGCTATTTTTAAATAACATCACATTATGAGGTTCTGGGTACTATGAATTTTGGAGGGACACTATTTAGCCCACTACAATTCTCCAGGTAATTCTAAGAAAGGTAAATCCAATTGCCAAGGAAGTAAAAATAATTGCCATTTTTTTGCCCTCCATGTGAGAAACATTGAAAGTAATTTCAGATTTAAAGGAAAAAATAAGCTTTAACACAAAGGCATGGAAACTGTTCACTGGGTTTGAGAACATAACAGGATAACTTTATTATGTTAGCATTGTTTTGCGAAGGTTTAAAATTAAAATTTATTGAGTTAATTACTAATGTAGTAAAAAAATAAAAAGGTCTAGTGTCTACATATATTCTATTTACTTCTGAAAAGCATGACAATTTAGATGCCCATTGTCTGCATATATATTTCCTTTTAATCTTTCTGTTTGACTAATTATTTTAGGCACAGCCCATTGGTAATATATTTTTTATCATCATTTCATTTTTTACAAAGGAATTCAAAGGAAAGCACACAGTAAATAGAAACCTTTACTCTTTCTAGAATGTAAAATTATTCAACTTAGTATCATCAAAAGTAAGAAGGTAAATCAAATCTCCAAAAATCCTTTAGCCATTTTGTCAAAATTATATGGATTATTTATTCCAGGTAATATAAAGAAAATATAATTTTTGAAATTATATAAAACCAAATTTTTCCTTCTGCAGTTGTCAGTAAGAAAAAATCATGTGGCATCTGTTGGCAAATATAAATTTTACTCCAGAGGATAACAACTTTAACAGCAACAACAAAATGCTAACTTGCTTGATTTTTAAAAAATCGATTGAAATCAGGTTTCTAGTTCTCATCATTTGGTATGAAAAATCCAGTTTTCCTTTCCTTACTTCCTTCCCTACCCAAAATGTGTGCAATGGGCCTGAGATCTTTGCAGAGTCCAGAATATAATTGGAATTCCTTTTGCTTGTTGGCACCAGCAGTGCTTGCTGACATACTCGAGCTCTTTTTCCAATCAAACGTGGTCCTTTGGGAGATTTTGGTGGCTATTCTATGTTCCCCACTTAGGCTCAGGCATTGTCTCAGAACCTCAATCCCAGTGCCTTGAGCTGAACTTCCCTATGGGCATTAGAATACCATTCTTGTCTGGGGTTCTGTTTCCTCCATTGAGGAAGGGGTGGTCTAATGTGGAAACATCTGTGACCTTGATTCCTAATTTATAGTAATCCTCTTTTCTGTTCCCCAAGAGCTGTGCCTTCCACTGCTTTCCTTTCAATTTTTGCCTTTGTCTTCTAATTCTTGTAGACGTATTATGTTAGTTTCTTCATAATGTGACCTTCTCGTTATCAAGGGAAAAGGTTCTGGTAAGAAATATTCAGGGAAGCCGGGATGGCTGTGGGTTGAGTGCTCTTCTTGCAGTCCCAGGGCCTGAGAATCGAATCTGGGCCCCAGCCCATGTGGACCCATATGCTGAACTAGAGGCTCCTGGTTTAGCTCCTGCCCCGGTCTTGCTTCCCATGTAGGTGGCCCCCAGCTCATGGGGGCATGCCTTCCATGCAGGAGACCCTGGCCCAGTTCCTGCCCTGTGCAGACCCATGCCTATCTGTGGAGTGATACTATATCAAAAACTAATGATGTACAACTATGTAGACTGCTCTGAGCCCTACCTCTTCTCTCTGTCACTCTTTCTGTCTCTCTGTCTGTCAAACAAACAAACAAAAAACAGAATTATTCAGACCAGCTAAATTTTAAATTAACCATTTATTTTTAAATAATTGTAGATTTGCATGCAGTTGTAAGAAATAATGCTGAGAGATCCCATGTATTCTTTACCCAGTTTCTTCTATAAGCAACATTAACATTGATGTAGGCAACATATGCAATATTTCCATTACCATAAGTGTCCCTTTTGTGTTCCTTTTACAGTTACATCCCCTTCTATCTCATTCATACCCATCCCCTTGTTAATCTTCAGCAACCAGTATCTGATACCCATTTCTAAAAGTTATTATATTTCAAGGATGTCGTACAAATATAATAATGCCCCATGTAATCTTTTGTGATTGGCTTTTTTTCACTAAGCTAACTACATGGAAATACATTCAGGGTGTTGCATGGATCAGTATTTTGTTTCTTTTTGTTACTAAGTAGTATTCCATGCTTTTGTATATTTACAATTTGTTTAACCATTTACCTTGCAGTTATATCAGTCTTTGCTTTTTATATTTTGATGTTCTATTACTAGAACATAAAAGTTTAGAATTGCTATGTCTTCTTGATAAATGAATCACTTTATCATTATAAAATGATTCATTTTATTCCAGATAACATTCTTTTCTCTGTATATTTCCATTGCATATTTCTTTTGATTAGTAGTGACATGCTGTATCTTTTTTCATCTTTTTTTTACATTTAATCTATTTGGGTCATTTTTCCTTCAATCCAAATTTGTAAAACAATATGACCATGAATAATGTAATTAATAATCATCATAGATTGATAGGTATATCTAGTTTTTTTTAACTCTAAAAAGATACTAACATTTTAAAGCACATGAGCCATTAACGAAAAAATGCTCTTATATAAGGTCAAAAATAAAAATCTCAATATAGTCTCCAAAGCAAATATTATATAACCTAAATAATTAAATGAAGGCATAATAAAGTTAAGACAATTAAAAATTAAAGAATAGCCAAACATCATGCTTTGAAAGATTATAATAAGCATACACTTATTAATTAGTCTTGAAAAGATAAAATATAGTATTTATATATGTATATTTGCAAATGATTTAGAAATGTAGCTTTTTTGTTTTTTAATAAATGATTCTTATATGATGTAAATGAACAAGCATATGCTTTTTAAACACTAAATGTTTACAAGTATATATAGTCGTCATCGGATAGAAAGATACGAGTACCAAGTATCAGCCTGATAGAGAAATTGTGAGATGTTATGATCTTTTTCTTTCTTTCATTTGGTTTGTTGCAACATTCTCAGCTTTAGGGACTCTAAAAATGCTTTCTTTAAATCTTTCTTCTAATTTCTGTTTCTTTGTAAGACATGAATGGGTGCCAGATCATAGTTTTTTTGTTTGTTTTTAACATATATTTTAATAACAGTTTGGTGATTTATTGTAGTTATTTGTGAGTTATACTCTTTTCTCATTTAAGAAATGAGGTAGCTAAAGAGTGAAAAAGTTAAATAACTTTACTAAGATCACCAGATATATCAGGACATAAAGGATATATTACACCATTATGAACAAAATGCCTTTAAGATAAATGTTCTTTGCAAACTTTTGCAGTGAAGTGCATCCTGAGGTAAAATGTGGATTCTTTCTGGGGATGAGGAGGGGTTGATGAGAAGGTGAAAAGAAGTCTAAAGTCAAAGCTAATGAAGTAGATCTTTATCTTGTGTATTCTTAAAGGTAATGTAAATTTCTAATTCTACTCCCCAATGTTGTTATACATGTAATAGAGTGCTACTTTGTTTTATAAATATGTTGTTTTCTGAAATAAAATTAAAAAAATTAATGTTCCAAGAAGATATGCCTTCCACCTTCCACCTCTCCTCCCCTATGTCTTCACCTACTCACAACACCTAGTTTTGTGTCCTCAAGGTATAGCGACTTAAAATTATGAGAAACACTTTTTTAAAGACCATCGTGTGAGTCCAGAATGTTCTGAAATACAGTCAATAAGCTTTTTACTTAAAAAATGTTTAATAGAATGTAATGATGCAGATTTGTTAACTATATTTAAGAATAGATTTTTTCATAAATAACAGTCAAAGAATAATTTTAAACTTAATTTGAAACTTTAGGGTTAAAAAAGCAGGCAAGGCACCCCATGGATCTCCCTTCATTTCTCTTCTATTCCCATGGAAGCTGGGGGTAGGTAGGGGAGGGCTGACACTGTAGGTATAATTAGTGCAAATGGACTGCAATTGATGAGAATGGAAGTGCTGTAGGCTGTTGGATGTGGGTAATTATCAGTAATGGGCTGTGATTGACAGGGGGAAGAAAGACACTTCTGTTAATTATGCTAGGATATAAATACTGAAGGATGGCAGAAAGGCTAATGCTTTCTGGCAGGGGAGGTTTTTGCAGAGAGCTTTTGATCTGAGCATGGAGGCCACGAAGGTTTTTTTATGGAAAGGCCAGGAGAGAGGCCACAAAGGTTTTGCAGAGAGCTCTTGATCAGCAGGAAGCAGCCAGCTGGGCCCACTAAGCACAGCAGTGGCTCTGGTGTCTGGTCCTGGGAGTGTAATTAGAGAAGATAGGCAGATAGCGGCAATGAGGGGGAGCACACACACAGTGCTGGGATTGCTAGGATCCCTGGGCTGGAAGACCAGAGATGGCCCCTCTGTTTGTTTCTATGGAGGTCCGAGATCCACCTAAAGGACTGAGCACCAGCTGTCTATGCTTTCCAGGGGACACTGAGCAGAGGAAGGGCAAAGATGGCTCTCTTCTTTCTGCTTGGACCTTTTTGGACTTTGCTTTCTGCTGTCTTGGGAATTTGTATGGAGGATCATTTTACAGCTGCCTCTCATCTCCACAGGATGGTATTGTTAAAAAGGAAAAGGGCTCCAGGTGCAGCCTAGGCCAGGTCTTGGGGTGGCAGCGGGGTTATCTCTCTTCGAATGTTTTATTTAGCTCTGAAATACACTCCTTGTCTTTTTTCCACCCAACCTCTGCCTTCTTCAGTGACAGGTGCCCTTATAATAAATGCTTATTCTATGACCCAACTCCTGTGTCAGTCTATTATTGGCTGAATGGTGTAGGCAGCACAAGCCTGGACACAGTTTTTCTCCAGTAACACTTTGATTATAATTTGGTTTGGTTTGTTTTTCTTTATATTTCCTCCATTTTAGGAGTTCATTAATCTGCTTAAATTTTTATATTTACAGTATTCATCAAATTTGGGTAATTTCAAAATTTCCATTATTTATACAAATACATTTTCTATTATATCCTTCCATCCATAACACCAGTTATAAATATTTTAGGTCATGTGAATTTGTCCACAGTTTATTAATGCTGTGATTAAATTTTTATTGTTTTAGTCTTTTTTTCCTGGCTTTCATTTTGGACAGTTTTTATTGTTCTCTTTTCTATTTTATTAATCTTATTTTCTGCAGCATTATATCTGCTTGTAGTAATTTTTACCTCACATTTTTGTGTCTTTTTATATTTCCCATATTTCTACTTATGCTCAATCTATCCTCTGGCTCTTAAATATATGGGAGTATAGTTACTATAATGTTAAATGTCATTGATTATAATTCTGTCATCTGTGACATGTTGGGGACTTTTCCTACTCATTGATTTTCCTCTTTATGGATTTATTCTCTTTAAATGTTTGGTTATATTTGATTAGGTAATAAACTATGAATTTCCAGATCCATATTTATTCTGGGATGCAGTTATTTAAAAAAACATGACATTACAGTTTTTAAGAAATTCATAAAAATAAAACTTTAGCTTTCTTCTATAATATTTGCAACAAAGGTCTTATAAGTGGATAAAACAGCTGCTACTTTAGATGGCAAAGAACATGGATTTTGCCATTCAGAGATCACATTTGGCATTAATACTAGGCACGTTTTCGAATGCGTTCAAATAACCTCATCAGGAAATGGACAGATAACTTACATGATCTACCCTGCAGTCTGTTCTGTAAGGCAGGGATTCCCAACCCAGTGCCCGCGGGCGCCATGGCGCCCGTGGCCCGATTTGTGTGCACCCGCCATTATTTGACTGCATCAGAAGTTTTTCATAAACACTAAGTAAAACTATAACTTATTTTTATACATTTGTTAGAATTTTAAAATATTATTTGAGTATCTACACAGGTTTATTATATTCGTTGGTATGTTTGCGATATCGTATGTATAAGTGTTTCCCTAGCTTTCGCCTTTGTACATGTCGCATCTTGTTTAGCCACTGCACTCTTTAAACTCTCCTCCACCCAACCGGGAGACGCAAAGTTGCCACTTTGATTGCGGTTGCTGGACTGATCGGGTCGTGACGGTTAGCTAGGATCACAGTGTTTTGATATATTTGATTTTAAATGAACTCAAAGCGAGGTAGGTAATCTATTATTATGGTGGCAATTTGATATGATATTGTAGTTCTATAACTATTTTTATTTTTATTTTTTTAGTCCTAAAATGAGTAGACCAAATAAGAGAAAACAAAGCTATAATTTTAACACAGACTGGGAGGAATCATACTGTTTCATTAATTTAAAAGGTAAATGCGTTTGCCTGTTGTGTGGCAGTAGTAGTGCAGTGCCGAATAAACAATGTTGAACGTCACTTTCAGACAAGTCATACCACTTTTGATACAAATTATCCACTTAAATCTGAAGTAAGAAAGAAAAAAATAAATCAACTAAAATTAAGTTTAACTACTCAACAGACTGTTTTCACTAGACATGTGGAAAAATCTAAAAAGGCAACCATTGCTTTTTTCAAAATTTCTCACATGCTCGCAAAGAAGAAAAAACCTTTCCAGGATGGTGAATTGTTCAAAGAAGCATTTCTGACTGCTGCCGATTGTTTGTATGAGGAATATTCTAACAAGCGTGAGATTATGTCGGCGATACAAGACCTACAATTGTCAAATAACACAGTCACAAGAAGAATATGTGCAATTTCAAAAGACTTGCAAACTCAGTTGAAGACTGACTTGGAAATATGTGACTGCTTCTCTCTGGAATATGATGAGTCAACAGATATATCAGACACCGCACAGTTGGCAGTTATGGTGAGAATGGTATTTAGTAACTTCACAGTAAAAGAGGAGCTGTTGCAAATATTACCAATGAAAGGACAGACGAGAGGTGAGGATATTTATAAAACTTTCAGAACATTCACCAGGTCGATAAACATGCCTTTGCATAAGTTGTCTGCGATAACTACCGATGGGGCACCAGCAATGGTTGGTCAAAACAAAGGATTTATTGCCCTTTGCAGGAAAGATGAATCATTTTCAAACTTTATGTCCTACCACTGTATTATCCATCAGGAAGCTTTATGTTGTAAAATACTGCCCTTTGAACATGTTATGAAAATAGTTACAAAGATAATCAACTCTATTCGAGCAGCTCCATTGCAACACCGACTTTTCAAGGCCCTGTTAGAAGATACTGAAGATAAGGAACACGATCTCATCCTGCATACTGAAGTACGTTGGCTCAGTAAAGGTAAAGTTCTTACAAGATTTGTGAACTTAATTGAAGAAATAAAAACATCTATACATGATAAAAATGAAAATGATGATGAACTAACAGACTCTTGCTGGCTGGTGGATTTGGGTTTTCTTGCTGACACCATGGAAAATTTAGATTCTTTCCATTTGGAGTTGCAGCGAAAAGACAAAAATATAGCTGAAATGATAAGCTCTGTAAACGCATTGAAAGCAAAATTGACTTTGTTGATATCACATCTGCATATCAAGTCTCTCGTGCACTTCCCATATATGAGGAAAATGCTAGGTAACAATGAATTAAACGTGTCATTATTTATTGAGACCCTTCAAGTGCTTCAAAAACAGTTTGAAGAGAGATTTCTGCAGTTTACAAATATCGAGCCAATTGTCTCCTTCTGTATCAATCCTTTTA
>PVKE010023802.1:0-24341 GCA_004027555.1 Craseonycteris thonglongyai | reverse complement strand
CTACCCCCCTCCCCCCTCCTCCCTCCTCTCCAGGTAAACACCAAACCATTGAGTGTGTCCATAATGCTGGTGTCCACTCCCACCTCCCCTCCCTCTCTCCCTCCCCCCTCCTCCCCTTCCCTCAGGCAATCACCAAGGTGTGTCCATAGGTCTCTGTGTCTTTGTAACTTTCGGTTTTATAGTCCACCTATAAGTGAGGTCATAGGAAATAGAGTTTTTTGTGGCTCTGTGTACTTGGCTGCCAGTTTTTGAGTCTATTTGCTGTGAGCAGGGACTAGAGAGAGATGTGTAGTAAAGTTGTCTTTTGTTGTTGTTTGTCACTGATTGTATATGCTGTTCCAAGTACTAGGTAGGGGATTATTGTATACGCTTTTCCAAGGATTAGGGATTATGCATATTTTGAAACACAGCTAACAGCCGATGGTTTACAGAGCATGTTCATATTCTCCCTTTTAATAATACTCCCATCTGTCAATGAGGAAAGAAAAAAACCTGAAGAAGATGATTCATCCATGGTCACACACCTCGTAATAAAATTGATATATTTAGCAAAAAATATAAATAAATATGTTACTTTACTTACTGTAGTGTAATCCTCTCAAAAGCTATATGAGAGAGGGAGAACCATTTTCATATGCATTTTACATATAAACTGAGGCTAGGAAAGTTAATCAATGTGTCCAAGTTAACTACTGAATAAAAGTGCTGGGTTTATAACTCAAGACTGCTGACAGTCTCGGTTTAGAAAAGGACCTTACCTCACAGTCAGAGGGAGCCAAGGTTTTTGGAGTACAGAATTTGGAACCTTTCCAGGATACCATGGTGCCTCTGTAGTTAGACACTGAATGTTAGAGCAGCAAAGACCTTTGCAATCATTTAAGTCTAAGCAAAGATCTTGAAACAGTTCTTGGCACATAGTAAAGGTTCCACAAATGTTAGTTATATATAGTTTTCTCATACCTTTATTAGGAAACCAGCCCAGGTGGTAAAGCAGTTTGCCCAAGGTCACGTAGTTGGTTTGTGTCAGAGATGAGACTAGATTCAATGTCTTATTTCCAAGTCCAGGGTTATTTTCATTTTACGAGCAGTCAGCTCTAGGAGCACTAGATGTGAAGCTGTTTAGACAATGGTTTTCTCCCAGATTTGTTCTTTCTACGGTAGGCCACAGACTAGGACCAATTGTGAAGTGACTCTCTTTCCTGCTCTCTCTCTCTTATTAAGGTTGTAATGTTTCATTAATTTAACATATTTGTTTGAGCATCTTTATATGCTTATCTCTCTTTAGGTCAGGGAACTCCTGGATGAAAAGTAGCTAATAGGTTAGAGCTAGAAGGACCTTATAAATGACCTAATCTAACTCTTTTGTTTTATAAATGAGAGGAGTGAGGTACAAAGTGGCCTGTGGTCTTCATCTCATGCCCTTGTGTCAAAAGCACCTTGTTTCTGCAAGGAGGCAGGATTCTGGAGGCCTCAGAGTGCTGTGTGTGACCTTGTAGGCCCATGTTGGCTTTTATTTGCCATCCTTGTCCTCACCTTAGTCCTGTAAATGTTTGAGGGAATGCTTTAGGAAATGTTTCTGTGCCCTTATCTATTTGTGTAGTATGTACATGCAGCATCAATATGCTCTATTTCTGTTTTGGAAATTAGTTTTGCTTTGGTTACCAATACTCCGTTCTGTTTTGTTCTTTCAGACACTTGAGGACAAAATGTGTGGGCAGTCTGGAAAAAATCCATTGGCAGTATAACGAGAATGGTTACATGGCTGGATACTTTGGGGACAGCCCTTGTATAACACTGTTTGCATTCACATACATTAAAATCTAATCCTTTAACATAGGGTATCAGAAATGACCACATGAGATGTTTGAATTATATAAAACTTTTGTTTTAAAAAATACACTGACCCTTTCAATTATGTATTTACAGATAATAAAGCAGGCAACTCTCGGTGTATGAAAGACGATTCCTACATAATTAGATAATAAAATAACAGCTTTGTAAATTACCAGCTAAACATTCCTGAGACCATCACTATGGGAGACAGTCTTCCCATCACTCCCTATCTACTCCCCCAAAATCCCTGACCCCTGACCCCCGCCACTCTTCCAATGGGCAGTCTGATCGTTCAGATTCCAGCACAGTGCCTGACTATTAGCAGACACTGAAAAAATATTTGTGGAGTTGCATTCATAGGCACCCCTGAGCTCTGTTCCCACATCTTTTTCTTCGAATCTCAGCTTTCTCTCAATGCAGAAATACTGCTTTGAAATATAAGTTGTAGCAGGTTACTTTCCTTTTAATGTCTGTGTTGCAGAGAAAATTCTCAGCCTTTGAGCTCATCCTCTGAGGGGCTGTTTCATCGGGAATGTCAATGTCTGTGACTGCTCAGATGAGAAAGCAATGCAAATAGCAAAATAGCAGAGAAGCGATAGGGAGAGTGGTAGGATGGAGGTCAATGATTGAAGTCCCAGCCCTTCCCCTGAGGCAGGTTACTTAGCCTTTGGTTTCTTCTATGAAACAGGGATAATAAGCATTTCTACCTCATAAAGTGATGATAAAGATTAAACATGATTAAAGCTTTGAGTGTGTTGTCAGGCACTCAATAGCTTGTATTCAATAGATGAGTAGTAGCTCTTTTAGTAATGTAAACTTGAAATATGGAAAACATACCAGGTTTACTCCAAACTTAAACTTGAGTCAGATAACTATTTTGTGAAAGGATTTGCTATTGGTTTCCTTCGAATAGTGACTTTGGGCATCACATTTCAAATAGGAAGTTGCCCACAACTCTTGATCACCCATCTTGTCAGCGCGGTGACACTCTCTTGTGTGGGTGGAGAGATAGGGGTGCTTTGGGCTTTGCACTGCCCGACGAGAGGTCCCTGCTCTGTGGTTCTATGCATACCGGTATGTCAAATCTCGGATAGAAAAGCAGTCTGCTTCTGTCCGTGGGGCCTTCAGCCCGCATCTAGAAAGGACAGGCTACCCCAGGAGCCTCAGGGTTAGAGCAGCTGTCATGCATCGGGTGCTTCATCTTGGGGTGGTGGCCCTGGGGACCTGGCCGGGCCCTTTTGTAAAGATGACAGCTTGAATAGCCATGAGCTTCTGATAAGGAGGTGTGTTAGAAAGAAGGGGTGATGTAGGGGTGGAGATGGGACTGAGGATGATGGCAAGAGCAAGGTGCGGGTAGAGGCGGAACCAGTTGAGGCCCTTGGTGTCCTTAACCTGCATTTATCAACCCATTGATCCTGCTTCTATCTCTGTGCCAGGCCCTGTGCCATCAATCCAGAGGACAGCAATAACAGTGACTGACTGGGAGGGGGTCATGGTGGGAGGTGGTGTTATGTTCTAGAGCAGGGGTGTCAAACTCAGTTAAAACACAGGCCATTTGGTGCAACAGGCAAGATTCACACGGGCCACATCACATTTACAAACATTGCCAGAACTGAGTCAGCACGCTTATACACACCCATAGGCCCCCAGGAAAGGCACTGGCCCACGTGTATACTGGTCTTCAGTCGTTAAAGGGTTAACGAGGGAATTGTGTGTACGGTATTGCCTCAATCTCCCCTAAGCGCTATTTTCTTCATAACCATTTTTTCTATTTTCATTTTATTTCAGAGTATCGTGAGCCACAAAAAATGACCTCGGCCGCCAGTTTGACACCCCTGCTCTAGAGGAAGGAAGGAAGAGCTTAGAGGAAGGAAGGAAGCAAGGGAGGGAGGGAGGGAGGAAGGAAATGAGTGAGTGTTGGGATTTTGTGAGCGGAAGTTCTCTGTGCCTGGGATAAAAAAGTCAACGGGGTGGGGGCAGTTGAGGGACATGAGGTTGCAAAGGCTGCAGGGGCAATATTATGCAGAAACACATGACCTGTATTGTAAAAGAATTTTCAACTCGATTCCAAGGGCCTTTGGGAAACCATTTGCAGTTTCTCAGACACATGGCTTTTGGAGCTAACACCCCCCCATAGATAATGTGGAAGTCTCAGTCCTCCCTCGTGGGTTTTAGTGTGTACTATAGTGGGGCACAGGCTGCAGGGAAGTATGGTCTGCAGTCATTTAATCACTGCAGTGCGTGTGATCTAGTAAGAATGAAATGTCCATTTTCTGCAAGACTTGAAGTCTTCCCATGTCTTCAGTTTTTGAAAAAAATTAAAAAGTACTTGTTTGTGGCTTGTCCCCACATGAAGTCAGGGCCTGCTTTGTTTTGCCAGGAGATGTTTACTAGAAGCAAAGGTTTGTGTGTGTGCATGGAGCCCCGAGGACAGACACGAAGGGGCTGGGACCTGTTGAAATAAGGTTATTTCTGTCAACCCTGGAGCTCCGGCCGTTCCCGCTCAATCCCCCAGGCACGGGCCTGCTGGAGGACCGGGTAGTGGCCCGAAGGAGAGCAGGGAAAAGCAAGAGGAGAAACAAGTGCAGTGTGTGTGGAACGGGTGTGACAACAAAAGGATGGCTGGGCATTGGTAAGGGGTCTTGCTTTTACAAGTAACGTGGGAATGGAGCCGCTGGAGTTGTGTAGTCCTCAGCGTGCATTGGCCGCACACACACACACACAGGCCCTGATGAATGGGAGGTGCTGGGTGGAGGTGCAGCCGTGGCCACAGACCAATCTGCAGCTGAGGCCCTGGCTTGGCCCCTTGGAGCAGGGCAGGTTTCCCCTGAGCTACTGCCTCCGCTAGCCTTTGAACTTCCAAGAGGCAGGAGGCCGGCTTTCCCTGGCTAGAGGAGTTAACTGTGTTTGGCTCCCTGGTGCAGATGGAACTGCTGGGTCTAAATCCTGTGGGCTGGGGACTGGCTGGAACTAAGGCCAGAACCTTCTGTATTTCTAACAAGCTCTCGGGTGATGCAGACGCTGCTGGTCCACTGGTCACCCTGGGATTAGCCAGGGTCTAGACTCTAGGGCATTATGGCTTCTACTTCTGGGCTGTCCTCTGTTACATCTCTGGTTAGCTGAGTCGTGGTTGCATGGCGTGCACTCGAGGTAAGTGAAATCTATAGAAGTTCCTCGACCTCAGCCCCTTACCAGTTCTTGACCATGTACATTATACAGCCTCCCATGTTCTCCCCGTATTGGGGATAGTGCCTTGTTTTTTGCATTCATATTGTCTGTTTTTCCTCCCTAGAAAGTTTGCTCCCCAGAGGCAGGGAATCTTGTTGGTCCTGTTTTCTGTGTAGAGGAGGAGGCATGGTCTGTGGTAGACCAGATGATTGTGTCTTATCATTACCTTCAAGATCTGAAAGTCTGGGTTGTGCTGAAGGCTGCTGCTCCATGCATGTGGGTCATTATGCTGCAGAGATAACCAGAATTTTCACATGTTGGGGAGTCAAGAAGTGGCTCATTAGAAAAGGAGTAGAGAGAAGAACCCACTCTCTGGCTTTGAGGACTGACTTCTGGCTTTGCTTCTCATTAGCTGTGTAATCTTGAGTGAAGTACTCAACCTCTTTGTGCTCCTTTTGCTGTAAAATAAAGACAATAAAACTACTTAGCTCTTGCAGTTGTTGTGAGGATCAGGTAAAACTGTTGATGGAAGGTAAGACTTCACAGTGCCTGTCAGTACTCAATAACTATCCCCTGTGATGGCTGTTGTTAAACTTCAGATGTTGTTTTGTCTGCTATTGCTGGCCAGTAGTTATACATGTGTGGCAGTTTACACTGTGAAAATCAGAGCTAGATCTTTCCTATAGTACTGTGTTATTTAGTGATGTTCTCTTTGATCACCAAATAAACGTAGAGGCCATTAGTTCTGGTCCTATAGAGTTTATTGGAAATGTTGATGCACAACAACCAAAGATTCAGCACAAAAAGAAATTCGTGCTGGTTGGTGTTAAAGACAGAGGAATATTAATCAGAAAACAAAAATATCCTCTGTACTGTAATATTTAAATGCCATCTCATAAACACTTAAGATTCTCATTAGCTTAACATCAGAAAAATGATAAATATTAATATTTTTCCATCAAAGGAAAGCTTAGAAATCAAAGCAGAGTAAACAACTGTTGTATTTCAAAGATTATATCAGACTGAATGAATTGAAATTCGACATCTCCAAAACTCTAATTTAAAAAAACTTCTCTGTGAGACAGTTTAATTATTTTTATCCAGTGCACAAACTAGGAAAGAGCCTCTTGAGGCAGAAAAGATTTAGGGGCCTTGCTGATGCAGATCAAGTTAGTGACTGGGCTGTGTTGTGTTCTGTGTCTGTGAAAGAGAACCCCCATGTGCTGGAGCCTCTGCATTGACCTCTCATTCGACTTTGGGAGAGTGTGTTGGAAATTGGTTCCGGGTGGATTATGACAGGCTACTGCGCGCTTCCTGTCCCTTTGTGGGTTCTCTTCCCCAAGCCTCTGTACTACTGGGAATCTCAAGGTGCCCAGAAAGCAGGCACAGAAGTCTGCAGGGCCAGGAGGGAGCAGAAGAGCAGACAGGCTGGTGCTATCCCACAGCAGCTCTCTCTTCCTGCTTGGGTTGAGTCTGTGTGGAAGAGAGGGTCTCATCACTCACAGCAAGAACAACGCTGGGAGTCAGAGAGACCCTGGTTTCAGTTCCGTCTCTATTGCTCCCTTTCCATATCTAAGCAATAAGGTGTGAAGTCCTGTGCCTCCCGAACATCCTGTGATCCGGATGGATGGAGGGCTTCAGGAATCTGAGAAGCCCTTACCCCACCCTCTGCAGAAGGGCAAGTGCCTGGCATGTCCACGCAGGTTTGTCCATTCATGTACTGCCTCAGACCCGGCCTTTTAAAATCAGCATCCATCTTCATGCCTATAGCATCTGGTAGATGCTTTTAAAATTTTACTGAAAAATTAATGCATGATTAAAAAAAGCGTACTATGAATATTTTTCAGTATCTTCATGTGTATGTTTTATAGTATAATTCTTAACAACTGCACATCACTCAGTTGTTTGAATGGTCCATAATTTCTGTGACTGGGTCTCAATGATTATATATGCGTATTTTTTCAAAATTTTAACTGACAGATTCAGCAGTGAACATTGTGTGTGTGTGTGTGTACACAAATCTTATTATTTCCTTAGATAAACTCTGAAGTGGCGTTGCTAGATCCAAGGAAAAGGCAGTTTTAAGGTCCTTGACGTGTGTCATCAAATTACCCTTTTCAGACTTATTACCATTTTAAACTACTACCACCAATGTGTGCTATCATAACCTTGTTTTAGTTTTTTATTTTTTTGAGTGTCATATATTCATCTGGTTTAAAACTCGAAACAATACAAGAAAGTATAAAGTGAAGTTTGTCCCCATTCTTCTATCTGTGCCCCATTTCCCTTAGGCTAGTCAGCCACTGTTACTAGTTTCTTTTGCATATTTTCAGTATTTTAAATGCACACAGGCAAATATGCATATAAATGATATCCCTTTCTTTCTTACAAGAAAAGCAGCATACAAGACACACCGTTCTCTACCTTTCTTTATTTGGTTTGACTGCTGTGTAATGTTCTGTTATGTAAATATCCCCTGTGTAGCATTATTTGAAACCTGTGTCTTTTCAGCCCAACCAGGTCCGAGTGAACCACTAGATTCTGGCCCTACATCCAGGCCACTAATAGGAACAGGCAGCTATATCTTAATCCCCTAGGCTGTCTGCCTGGCTTGCAAATGTTTTGACTTTGCCTCCCAGGGTGTAGTTGGCTGTGTCTGAAATATTTTGAGTCCAAGAAGGGACAGAATTGCAAAGGGAGAGTTATCTTCTTTTGAAGACACAGTGGCTTGTCCTTCTTCCCTGCCTTTGGGAGGTATTTTCATGGGTAAAGAGACCTCCCCTCCATTCTTATCTAGCAGATGGTGGCTCATATGAGAAACGATGTCCTGTGTACTTTTAAAGGAATTGACTGTTACAGTGCCAGGTCTGCCGCATGTTCCCTTGGAAGGCTCTGGGGAGGAACCCTTGGTTACCTCTCCCAGCTTCTGGTGGCCCTTGGTGTTCTTTGGATGGTGGCTGCGTTTCGGTTCTATCTCACTTGGCCTTCTCTGCATCTTTTCCTCTTCTGTCTATCTCAGATACCCCTCTGCCTTTCTCTAGTAAGAACACTGGTCATTGTAGTTCATTACACCTCGATCATCCACGGAGACCTCACTTCAGATTCTGGGTTCCATCTGCAAAGCTCTGCCTTCTGAATAAGATCATGTTTACAGGCTCCAGGGAACTGACATCAGCACACCTTTTTGGGGGCCACTAGTCAATCCACTACAGCAGGCATGTCCAACCTTGTGGTTTCCCTGGGCCACATTGGAAGAAGAATTGTCTTGGGCCACACATACAATACACTCACACTAACGATAGCTGGTGAGCTAAAAAAAAAAAAAAGTAGTCTCTTTGTACACCTGGAAACAATGTAATTGTCATCAGCCAATGTCACCCCAATAAATTTAACAATAATAATAAAAAAAGTCACAAAAAGTTTCATCATGTTAAGAAAGTTTATGAATTTGTGCTGGGCCACATTCAAAGCCATCCTTATGCGGCCCATAGACATGCCGGCTGGACAAACTTGCACTCTAGGCTGTGACTAGACTCTGTGCTCCGCTCTCCTATACTATATCCTGTGCAGTGCCACAGATAAAGTTCACATGATGACGAAAATCTGGGCATTGTAGCCTAGTGTGTGTCTTCAATGCCTTGCACGGAGAAGGTGCTCTATAAAACAGAATGGTGTCAGTAATGATTGTATATTTGTAGTTAGTTTTTTGTCTCTCATTTTCTCCAGGCTGAATCTCCCTGGGGACTTTAACTGTTCCTCATGAGAAGTTCAGGACACCCCGAGGCCTCTCCTTCTGGTTGCCTTCCTGTAGGTACTTTCTAATTTGCACAGTCTTCCTCTTAAAATATGCCTTCCAGGTTAAACTCAAGATAAAATACAAGTAACAGGGTAGTCTGGGACTATTAATTCTCATGGTTTGCATACTATATTTCTTTCAAGTCATCCTAGGTTGTGTTCATTTTAGAGCAATTGCTAAAGTCATTGCTGGTCATGGGTAGATAAAGACATTAAAAACCAAATTTCCCCATACTAGTAGCCCTACTCAGACATCGAGTTTTAGGGTCTAATGCAGGCCTCAGTTATGCTAATGCAATTTTATTGATTTTTTTTTTGGAGTCTGGGGATGGAATTTGAGTTTGAAAAAATAGTCCAAGCATCACACTCTGGGCTTTAGTGGAAAGGACAAGCATAATCATGAATAAATCCAGTTTCTCTTCTCCATTCAATTCTGGTGAATGCATGGAAAAATATTGTTTGCTGCTATAAGAGAGATGCATGATGATCCATAACTGTCTTCTGCAAGAACAAGTCAGGAGTTTTATGACCAACTATTAGAGAACTTTTTTTTTCTTCCTTAATTTCCGCCCATGGTTGCATGTAGCTGGTGGTCTTTTTTTTTTTTCTTGTAAATCACCTTTGCCAACTGCTTGTGTAAATTTCCATGTACTTGCACCCTGGACAAATTTATGCTCTTGGTATTGTATGCAGTGTAAGTGTCACTGCTGTTTAAACATGTTTTCAAAAATAACCCCTGAGTTTTCACTAGTCCATTAAGGTAAATTATATATATATATATATATATTTTTTTTAAAGTAAAATCAACCTTAATATTTAGATCAGCAAGAAGATGTGGTTATGATGAACTTTTGTCCTCAGGTGGCAAGATAGGACTTGTTGCATACCAATGCTTTTTAAGCTGTTACTTTTAACTAGTTAATGTTTTAAACTGTAACTTAAAATAGGAACAGGTAACTCCCAGTGGTGGGTGGACCTCTTGGCCTCTTCTATTCTGTTACTCTTTCCGCTGTATCCTGAGGCCTTGGCTTGTCTAGAGGGGACATTTGAAGAGACAGGACCTCAAGCTCAGTACTCTTTCCCCCTCATCTCTCACCAGGCTGCTGATTCTGCCTGAGGCCTCAGCTTAACCATCTCTTCCACAGGGAAACCTATTCTGACCCATAAGACGTGGTTAGTTCTTCTCTTAGAAGCCCCCCCTGAGTATCCTGTGCTTCATTTGCAGCTGTCATTACATCAGTTTTAATCACCTTGTTAATGTTTGTCTTTCACCTCAGCCTATGAACTCTTTGAGGCAAGGGCTGTGTCTGTTCGTAATACTCTACCTAGTTCAATGTCTGGTGCATAGTAGATGCTCAGCAAATTTTTTAGAGGCTGAAAAAGCCATTTAAGGGCTTATGGGAACAGTGACTTTTAACACTTTTGTATCTGTGTGTGCCAATAGCATTCTGAATGCCGATAGCAGTGACTGCCTCTTTTCTTACTAATTTTTTTTTTTTTTTTTTTTTTGCGGTGAGGGCTACCACTGCATCAGATTACTGAAGTAGAAAGAAGAGTTGACAATTCTGTTTTAAATTGCCCATGTATTTGACCCACTTCTTTTCTAGTAATGTCATCACGATTGTATCTCATGGCTGTGGATTCTTGGAGGCTGACAGGCGGAACAAGTCGCCTCCTCTCACAGCCCTCTTCTGTCATACAGAACAGCTTGCAGGTTCTTATTATGCGAATGAAATATGGAGAGAGGGATATTTTTCTTCCTGGGCTACTGGGGTAATTGAAAATAACCGTATCGGGGCACAAGGGGAAAATGCAGGAAAATAGCCTGCTTTTGTGAAGGGCACCTCATTGGCTTGCTGAACGGTGGGTGTTCAGCCCCGACTCCACGTGCAAAGGCTGGGGACGTTCCTGCTGTTCTCAAAGGCCCAGGATTCCACCGGAATCTTCTTGCAGGAAGAAACGTGCCTGGGTGCATGTCACCACTCCTCAGCGCCACCACCATTGCCCTGCAGGCGTGTCCCAGGGGACCCCAGGCACAGGCTTGGTGTGTTCCTTAGCCAGGGAAGAAAACTGTCTCCGTATTCCAGATCAATAAACTGCGGTAGAAAATCGGAAATGTGCTATGAAAAATCATTACCCCGAGAAATTCTACGGTTCCTGAGTTTTGAATCCTAAGAAATAAATAAGACTTGGACTGCTCTAATAGTTTATGGTTTATAAGCTTGGCCCTGGTGAAATGGAGTGTCAGATAATACTGTATCCATGACATGTTGCGTTATAATGGTCAGTTCTGTAGACCTAAAGTGAGCTTTAAAGAAGAGTTTTTAGTTCACAGGAAGCTTTTAACTTAACACTGGTCCAAAGTACTAATGTGGTGACAGAAAGCAAGGTATAATTCAGCAGTCATTCAAGTCATGATTTTGTTGTATTTTAAGATAACTTTAAAATCACTTTGTCGAATAAAATTCTAAAGTACTGTAACTGCCAGGTTGCTTTATCTAATTTATGAAACAGAGGCCAAAGAATCCACAGTCACCCTGCCTTTACCGTTATTAGTTTAGCTATTACTGAAACCACAGAAAGTATATAACCCTTTACTTTGTGTTCACTTGAATTTGGTTATTAAGCTCTGATGGAACTTTCATTTAACCAAATGCCTTTGTTTACAACAGTAAGCATGTTATGTCTTAGTGTTTTGAATTCGATATGACCATTTTAGTACAAGCCTCCTGCAAAGGCATGCTGAAGTTACAAATTCTATTCATTTGTGTTCTGTCAGACGTTTTCATTTTGGGGCAGGTAGGGTCTGGTTTTTCTTCCCGACTTTAAGAAATATGTATCTTTTCTCTGTAAAGCCTCCACTTTTTCAAGACTATAGCCAGACATTAACAAACATGAAACTACGTCTCAGAGCAGCTCCACAAAAATTGATTTTTCAAAATTAAGTAAGCATCTGGTGGGCTGAAAATGTTTTATACCTGATATTTAAGATATTTTGACGATTGCCAAGAGAAATCAGTCCTTTCACGCTGTCTGCCTTGTCAATGCCATCGTTTGCCACTGTGTTGTGTGGAGCACAAGCTCTGGAGGGAGGCAGGCTTGGGTTTGCACATCAACTCTGCCACTTAGCTGCCTGTGACCTTGGACTTCACCTTTTAGGGAGGTCAGTTTTCTCTAACTGCCCTTCTTCGGTGTGTAACAGAGTTCACAATAGTACTTACAGTGTTTCTATAGGAGAGAATGCATGTAAAGCCCTCAAACTTACGATTGCTATTATAACTTTGTGTGTATATATGTGTTCAGACTCTATATACATGTTGTTGAATTGACTGAAACCTTATTGATTCTAAATTAGGTTATAGCAGTGGAAATGCCATTATTCTTTCAGGACTTAATGTTCTACTATCATGGCCATATTTAGATATAACAAGGAGCATAATTACCAATTGGATCTATTAAAAACTATAGCTTGAAGACATGTCTCTATAAAAGAGGTTGTTTTAATTGATATGATTGGAACCCATGCACCAAATTCATATTCCAAATAAGTCTTACTTTTAAAATGGAACTTTATTTAAATCCTTTTGAATTGATATAAAAGCCATGATAAAGAGTGTTTTAAATACGCGAACTAGAAATGTATGGCCTTTCTAATAAGAAGGGCTCCTCTTGATTTTTGTTGTTAGTTTTTCATTGACTGTTTCCCATATGTAGTAAGCTTCCCCCTAATTGCCTTGCTCTCTTTGCACATTTCATTTCTATCTCTGTTCTTTATACCCACATTTTTGGGGTAGTGGAATTAGGTGTGAAGAAAGCCACACGATCTCACCAGTGTCCCTTAGACCAGTAGCCTGTGGAGCAGTGATAGGAAGTCAGGCTGGGAGATCTGGTCTCTGACATCGGTTTCCAGCAAATTTACATGGTCCTGATGGGGATAACGTTTCTCTTTTTATCTAGACAGTCTTCTGTTGGCTTGAATATTGAGTCATAAGAACATGAACGCTTCTTTAGTGCGGAAGTTTCAGCGAGCAAAAAGGTTAGGCCCTTGGCCTTAGCATAATGCAATGAATAAGACAGCATTTAAAGACAGTCTCTGCTCCAGCACCCTATTGACAATGCTGTGCACTTGAGTCAGGGACTGGGGACTTACTGAGATATACCATCTGGCAAAACGCGGAAGGCCAGTCTTGTGCCAGCTGAAAAAGCTGCATCCATTCCAGCTCTTGTGTACTTTGCACATTTCTGGATGCCTTGCCAAACGTTTATCACTTTTTAAATAGGAAGGGCTAAGGGATTTTAGTACCCCAGAGAAAATGTCAGCAGCCCAAAGATAGAAAAATTATCCAGCGGATCCTAAGGGACAGTAGCGTTTAACTTTGAGCCTGCGCAGTTAGCGAGGACTGTTTCACACTAGGGTTTTTTTGTTGTTGTTGGGGGACGTGTGTTCTTGGTCTGTCTGGGTGGGACTGGCGGTCTGGTCCTTCCGTCATTCTGGCAGTCGACTCTGTGGCTTGTTTCTCTGCAGCCAGGCCTGGAGAGCACATGCCAGGAGGTCAACCCTGTTCTGTTTCTTGGCCTTTCATGAAAACTGTGGCCTGTCACGTTCATTAAAATGAAAACTCATTGGATGGAATTTGCCCGACTGGCAGAATAGTTTAAATGTCAGATGTTGTTAGGCCTGGATGTAAATATTATGTTTCTATTGTTAATTAATTGCAGCGCCTCAGTACCAGTGATCCAAAACCCAATTTAGTCTGCAATGAGCCCATGGATAAGGGCCAGAGATAATGAAGGCAGAGGGGGAAAAATGTATTCAGAGTTTCCATTGTATCTGTCCATGTCCTCTTAGAAAAAGAGCACATTTGCGTGTGTCACTGTCATTCAAGCGGTGCAAAACAGGACAGAAGTACTAGAACTCATTGTCTTAAGAAACCTCTCAAATATTACTGTCACATCAGTGTCATTGCTAGCCCGAGTCTGTCCTGGCATCAAAGTTCCCCAAAAGAGGCTGTTCTGTTCCCTATGATTTCCCCACATTGTCACCACACTGGAGTCCATTGTTTGGTTCACAGCTCATTTCAGAGTGTAGGACTAAGGAATCTGGTCCGATAATCCTTCTCATCGCTCCTCACAGTGTTCATTTTTCTTTCTTCCATTTACCTCCAACCCTTCCTTTTTCTTTTTCTCTTTGATTTTGGTCCTCAGGCCCCCTCAGCCTTTCGGTAAGTCTGCCTCTGTTTGTTAAGATCATTTTGCTCCCAAATTGAGCGGGCGGCTAAGTATCATTCAGAATAATGCTGCTCCAACTGTTTGCATTAGAAAGGGGAGCAGGAATCTTGCCCCTGGAGTTCAGCCCTCAAAACTAACTGCTGCTGCAAAGCCATGAGCCACCAGGTGTTTATGACCGCCATTCTCAACCACTATTTGGCCGAATACTTGCTGTGAGTGTGGCATCTTATTCGGCCGCCTCCCTGGGTTCCAAAGGCAAGGGAGTGTGCCAGGCAGAGAAGGACTAATTAAGACGTTAGATGGCAGGACTAATGTGGTCCAGTGGTCAGGGACCCTCATTTAATTCGTAGCATCCCGGTCCGTGCCAACCTCGTTCTGCCCTTGCGATTATGCCAGCTGAGAAGCGGGGAAGGGAAGGTGAACTTCAGTGCGTCCTGAGTTTTCCTGTCCAGCAGTGTCTGTCAGATTAAAAATGAGAGGGAAGGAGGCCAGAGACTCGTCCAGATGGAGAGTTCAGAGGAGGGCGCAACCGGGCTCCCTCGCCACAGTGACGTAGGTAGCTGGGCCATGCGATCTTCGGGCCAGGAGCCAGGAGGGGCTGCTGGCTGGCCCTGCAGTGGGGTGGGGGTCTGGCAGAACCAGCACCCCTGGCTGTTCAAACAGGCACACCCAGGCCACGGGGTGGGGGCAGGGCATTTACTCCCCTCCAGGGCTGGGGCAGTCTGGTTGGTGTTCAAGCTGAACTCCTTTGAAGAATGCTTTCCCCAAGTCACATGGGCAAGTGCAGCCGGCCAATGGGGAGTGGGTGTTCTGCAGCCTATCCGTTTCCCTCTTCAGAATGAATCAGCCTGTGTAGGAAAGGTGACCTTCCTTAGGCTGGGGCGGCAGTAGCAGGAGTGGCCGTGCATCCTGGGCCGGACTTGAATGCAGATGGCAATTCCAGGCAGCAGGGGCTTGGGGATGCTGGTCACTCTCCACCCCTCTTGGTAGCACAATGTGCTAACTGGTTTTAGCATTTGCTGAAAAGTGTGCACTGTGGATGCTCCTGGAACAGGATTTTACTCAAGTGAGAACTGTTGTGCAGACTAAGGCTAGCTGAGGTTTCCGTAATGAGGGAGCTAACAGATGAGCTTAAACACTGAATAGCTGGCTTGACCTTAAAAATGGGTTATTTTAACATGGCATCCACACAGCCTCAGTTTCTTTCTGAGGTGACCCTCTTTTTCTCAAATTCAGGTTGTATGAGAATTTGGGGGAGGGTCCGTGCTATTGGGAGCAGAGCTATTTGACTTGAAATGTCATCCCATCCTGAGAAAACAGAGTGGGGCCACGTTAGGGCATCCCTGTGCAAATGTCACATCGTCCGAGCATGTCCCCTGGGATTAGACAAGCCATGGGGCTTCCCAGCTTGTCTGGCAGTTCAGACAAAGCCACTGAGTCCTCATAGTGAGGTTGCCAACTCGGCCAGGGCGTTGCTCCCTGAGATTTCATGGAATTTGATTTGTCTCTAACGCTTTGAATTTTAAGATGCTAATTCTTGGCTGATTGGTATTCTGCCCCTTAGATGTCACCTAATGATTTTTCAAAGCTCATGTTACTTGACAAATTTGCTTTTCCAATGCTCAGCAAATATGACAGCATTGAACAAGTGTGGCAATAGTGTGTTGTGTGTGTGTGTGTGTGTGTGTGTGTGTCTCAGGCCACAGATTTGCAAACTTCTGTAGAGAGAAATCTTCATCTTCTGGAAGCTTAGATTACAAATAAGAAAAGGAAGAAAACAAGAACAAAAAAATAAAAACACAAAAAAACTAAACCTAGCTTAAGAGTTCTTAGCCAGTTTCCAGTTTTCATAGTAATGGAAACTTACAAGATTCACGTATTATGCACATGTCATTGAGTGTATATTATGTGCCAGAGGTTGTGGATTCAGTAAGGAACATCAGTAACGCAGGCTGTATCTCTGTCGAACTCTGGGTTTAGTGGAAGGACTTTCACGTATCTTTTGACAACGTTGATCGGTTTTCTAGGTGAATTATAAAACTAAGAATTATGTTGATCACCTCTCTGAACTCTGCATGCATACATCCGAGCTTCACAAATTCTGAAAAGACTCTATAAGAAATGCATATAAAATGAAATAAAACTTGTAGGAATATAGTTGAGAAGTGTCAGGTTTGGGGGGGGGGGTCTTTGTTGCTGTCTTGTGAGGGTTTAAATCAGTATGCAGATTCTCAGAGAATTCTTCGTGTTTAAAACATTCATTTATCATCAGGCAGTTTAACCAGGGCGATGTTTTTCCAACTTCCTGATTTCACTGATATGTAGAAAAGGGTATAAGAATCTTCTCTTAGTTGAAAATTGGCTATCGTTTGGAAGAACGTTGAAATAATTTATCTGTAGCAACAGCTCACTGAACAGAGCCTAAGAACCAGGAAGAGGGCTGAATTTATTCAGTGTCCTCATTCTTGTGTCCTGTCTTCATTCCTACATGACAGACTTCTTTCCTGTGTCTGCACACAATTGTTGAGGACTTAAGGCCAGTAGCCAACCCCTTGATGTAGCCGTCACGTCATGCGAGGGCTGCAGAAGGCAACAATGTCGGGATTCCCTCAGTTCAGGGTGACGTTGTTAATTAAGGTGCAGTCGGATGGTTTCCAGAGACAGGGTTTGGTTGGGAGATGATGAATCGCAGTCAGAAGAGGTTTCTATATTGGAGAAAGATGTTTGTTTAGATCAGGGGTGTTCAACCTTTTGGCATCCTTGGGTCACATATAAAATACACTAACACTAATGATAGCTGATGAGCTAAGAAAAAAATTGCAAGAACATCTCATAATATTTTAAGAAAGTTTAAGAATTTATGTTGGGCTGCACTCAAAGCCATCCTGGGCTGAATGTGGCCTGTGGGCTGTGGATTGAGCTTGGGTTTAGACTGGTTTTTAAGGGAGCTGGGGGCTGGATAATGGAGTGAGGAGTATGGGTGGGTAAAATGTTTTCTAGGCGGCTATTTAAAAGTATGACTATATTTTGTTTAGCATTTCTATGTGTTTGAAGTAGAAAGAGATATACCGGTAGCTCTATCTCTATGTTGTCAAACCATATGTTTTTCAGATTTTACAAAATACAATGTTATACTATTTAATCGTGCCCACATTAGGTTTTCCCCAATAATATTGCAATTCATATAACACAGGGGAAAGAGAAATTTCTGATGTTGTCTTATGGAGGGGACTTATCTCCTGCATTAAGATTCCAAGATGTATATCCCAGCCCAGAAGTGTGGCCTTACTCTTTGGTGGTCATGCATCATTGGTAATGGGTTCTTTGGTGGGGTAGGAGGATGTGAAGGGAAATAACCTAGGAAGGACTAGAGCATTTGCTTAGGATGTTGAAGAGGGGTGGGGAAGAACCATGAGAAAACCATGCAGTAATTGGCTTTTTGCAAGAATGAGGCATATTCCAAATATTTTGAGTATGGAATCACCATATGGATAATGTTGGACTGCTAGACATCCAGCCCCTGAAACTTTAAATTACTACTATTGCATAGCAACTATGATTTATCACATCTCCTATCATATTGACTTGTGTGTGGTCTGTACATAGTATGTTTTGGTCACAGGGTGCTTAATTTAACATGTCAAGGTTGGATTTGTAATGTCCAGTGTGGCTTCCTCTGTTTTGTGAGTTTCTCTCTGTGGCTAGAAGGCTGCACTCCACCTTGAGAAGGGGGGCATGTACCTGCAAGCTTGCACACGTATACAGTGGTTCCCCCTTGTCCATGGGTTCGCTTTCTGTGGTTTCAGTAACCTGAGGTCAACAATGGTCTGAAAATTTTAAGTAGAAATTCCATCAGTAAGCCATTCGTAAGTTTTGAATTGCACGCCGCTCTGAGTAGTGTGATGAAATCTTATGCCATCCTACCTGGGCGAGACTCATCCCTTGGTCCAGCATCTCTATGCTGGAGATGCTCCCTGCCCATCAATCACTTAGTAGCCATCTGGGTTGTTGGATTGGCTGCAGTGGTATCTCAGTGCTTGCGTTCAAGTCAGCCCTATTGTACTTCGTAACAGCCCCAAAGCACAAAGAGTAGTGATGCTGGCCATTCAGATTTGCCAAAAAGAAACCGTGAAGTGCTTCTTTTAAGTAAAAAGGTGAAAGTTCTCCACTTAACAAGGGAAAACTTATACGCTAGGTTTCTAAGATCTATAGTAAGAATGAATCTTCCAGCTATGAAATTCTGAAGAAGAAGAAATCTGTGCTAGTTTGCTGAGAGACCACATTCATATAACTTTTCTTTTTTTTTTTAAGACTTATTTATTGTTTTTGACAGAGAGAGATACAGAGACAGAGAGAAGGGGGAGGGCCCAGAGTAGTCTCCACAGTTGCACATCATTGGTTTTTCCACATAGTTTCATTCCACAGGTGGGTGCGGGGCTGCACAGGGCAGGAACTGGGCCGGGGTCTCGCCCAGGTGAGAACTGAACTGGGGGTACTCCCCAGTTCAGCATATGGGTCAGCACGGCTGGGACCGGGATTCGATCCTTGGTCCCCGGGGCTGCAAAGTGAGTGCCTAACCCACTGAGCCATCCCGGCTTCCCCATATAACTTTTCTTACAGTGTATGGTTGTAATTGTTTTATCTTATTATTCGTTATTGCTGTTCATTATTTACTGTGCCTAAAATATAAATTAAACTCTATCATAGGTGTGCATGTGTAGGGAAAAACATTGTACATGTAGGGTCCAGTGCTGTCTTGGAACATGACCCCAGTGGATAAGGATGGGGGTGGTACAATATGATGGGCAGGTGGTGTGTTCTGGATTGGGAGGCCCATGTACCTCAAATAAATGTAATAGGCTCCCCCAAGGAAAACTTTTTTAGGGAAATGGAAATAGAGTGCACAAGAAAGATGACACTACAAGAAATAAAATAAAGTGCTTGGTCAGATTGAGTATGCTACATAATGTTTAATTTAATTTTCATCTCTGCACTTTATAAGCCATTCCTGTTCTGTTGCATTTACACAACAAAAGATTTCGCTGTAGATCTGGCCACGTTTGTGTGATTCAGTTCTGGGTAGACGTGTGGGCCATTTTCAGCTTACAACTCTATCTTTTATTGTCCTCTTGTGCGGGAAGCATGACACACAAGTTTTATCAATGGTTTATTTGGCTGGTACTACATACCACGGCGTATAGAAATTCTACTTAAAGACATGGAGAAGCGACATTTGGTGTTTTACTAGCAGATAATTCAATGCTTTCTTTTTTTATCTCTTTGTAGCTTTGAAGCTCAGCAAAGAAGGAAATCCACTGAGAATAGTCTGTAAAGGTAAGTGTATTTATTACATGGCCTTGACAAACATTGCCTTTACAACATTGATTTTTCTTTTATTCAGAGATTTAAAGACTTGGATTAAAGATATAGCTGACAGGACAACTTCCTTAACCACCTGCTTGTCTTCCCTCATAGGCAAAAGTGCTGAGCAATAGTTAGCGGAGAGCAGGAGGAAACAAAATGATGTGCTGAGGGTACCCAAATTCAATTGTATGCTTGCTGACTTTTGCTTTCTTTTCAGCAGTTAAGACATTTCGATGGAGCTAAGTTTACTAAGATTAATGCTAGATGGAAAAAGAATGCAGTTGTACCACTTCTGGTCAATAGTTAAATAAAACCAGCTGGCTGGATAAAGCATTTAAAATAAAATGCAGAGTGGCATTTCAATTGTGTGGGTTGAAATTTATCATGAAAGTCAGATGCGCAGTTGCGTGGAAGAACTAGTTTTGGAGAAAGAAGAAAGCCAGCCAGCTTGGTGTAGCTAATTTCATTCCACCCACTCACTGTGGACCATAAGTGAGTTACAGGAAATGAACTTCCAAGTTCGAAGCAATGGGAAAAGTCCCTACTCAGCCTCCTGTGAAACATTACAATCGAGTTGGTTTTTACATGGAAAAATGTAATTGTTTCCTCTTTGGTAGGCATATTTATACCCATACCTCTGTACAGCATTGTTCTTTGATTCATTGTTTAATTTCTGTTCTGCATGAAGTATTTTAATTTAAAGAATTCATTCTGGGGAATTATAAGGCTGCAGTTTCATCAAGAGTCTTTGGTGGCCAGGGTGAAATATGCCATAATTACACATTTGTTTCCATCATCAATTATGTTTTTGACAATTTTAGGTTTTTTTTTCCTGTCATTTTTATGATAGCAATCATGACTGTGACCACTTTAGTTAAAGTTAAAAAGCCATTTTGATTTACGTTATATATTACATTATTCTTAACTTGATGACAACTCTACTCTTGGGGCTGAATTTCTAATGTTTATTTTGTGGGTGAAAAATAATTTTACAGGGAAATTGGAGAAAACCTTTCTGAATTATCAAAACATGAGCTGTGAAAACACTGTTTCGAAGCTTTGCTTTGGAATGACCGAGCTCTGTGCATGAAAGCTAGTTTGCTTAGGATTTTTCTGTTCTGGTTGAGTATGAATGAAGAAACAATTCTCTCTCTCTCTCTTTTTATGTTTAAAGATTTATTTTATTGTTTTTGAAAGAGACAGAAAGAGACTGAGAGACAGAGAGAAGGGGGAGGGCCCAGAGTAGTCTCTACTGTTGTACGTGATCAGTTATCGATATGGTTTCATTCCACACATGTGGGCGGGGGCCATGCAGGGCAGGAACTGGGCTGGGGGCCTCCCAAATGGGAAGCTCACCCCAGTTCAGCATATGGGTCTGCAGGGGCCAGGGCCTGGATTCGATCCTTTGTCCCTGGGGCTGCAAAGTGAGCACTTAACCTGCTGAGCCAGCCCGGCTTCCCCAACAGTTCTCTTAAGAAGTAGATGATTTTTATTTTCAGCCATATAACTTTCCTATCTCTGGACTGTTGAGCCACATCTTGGAATAATGTGATACTTGAAGGTTTTAGAAAAAAAATTCTTATAAAGTATTGGTGTTAGTGGTGACGTAGCAATCTTCAGAACCTTGTGATCTTTAGGTAGAGTTATGGTGCTCACATTCCTTTTGGAGAGTTGTTTTTTTTTTTTTTTACCAGTACAGCCCATTTCCTCTACTCTCAATAAAAAACCTTTGTTAAGGTGGTATTCTGGTGATAGACATGGATTTATCTTGGTTTGGCTTTTATTAGCTGTTGGACCATGTACAAGTTATTTAACCCCTCTATGAACCAGTTTCCTGATTTGTGAAATGGGGATAATAATATTGTTTTCTTCATATGGTTGTTGGGAGATTAAATGAACTATTATGTATCAAAGGCTTAGAATAGGCCCTGGACCATGGTAAATGCTCAGTAGATGTTAGCTGCAGCTGTTCTTATTAATATTGCTATCATCATCATCATCATCATCACCCTTATGAATGTATTCATTAGATATTTTGAGAAGTCTTTTCTTTTTGAAAGGTTCAGGATCATTTTTTCATAATAAGTATGTTGCTCCTAAAGAAATGCAAATTCTGCTTTGTCTTTAGGAGTCAAATGAAAAGATAACTTTCAGATAACATAAGAAGTGAGGTCCCTGGAAGTAAAAGGTTGTCAGGTAGAAGTTTTGTAGGCATCAGGATTAACACTTTCTTTGGCTGTGCATGGGCAACTACTAATTAATATAGTCTTAAGAAATTAGTGGTCTTCTAGCTAATTAGATTCTTAAGGAATTATTGAAGAAAGCCATGGTAAGTACAGAGGAACTTCTCCCCCGTCCCTGCCTTGTTTTTGCTGCCTTGTGTCTGTTTTCCTTTTCTAACGGCACCACCATTCCCTTTGGAGGTAATTAGACTGGAAGACCTGTAACCAGGGGCCCTATTCAAGGACATCCATTCAGCCTAGGGATGGGTACATGACCCACAAGCTTGGTTAGTGGACGCTCCTTTTGGTAATTTGGATCTTGAGCTAAGGGCTTCTCCTTTCTCCCAACGGGCCTTCTTGCTGACGAAACCTGCTCTTAGACCACTGTAGCAGTTTCCATTTTCCAGCCTCTATATCTGTCCGAGCCTTATTTTCCAGTCTGCCATGAAATCACGGAGCCTCCAATTTCCTTCCAGTAATCTTTCTTAAGTTAGCCAATGGGTTTCTGTTGCTTGCAGCCATAGAACCCTAACTGACAGAGTGGTTTACACATTGCAAAGCTAGATTTGGAATAAATGGGGTATGTTTGGAGGTTTACTATTAAAATACTATTCACTACTTTCTTTCATCATATAGAAGAAGCTGAACATTTTGCAGTAGATTATAAAAGGTACAGGGTTTTGCTGGACTCTCCACTACTTTGGTGCTTAGTAAAAAGATGTCACTAGGCTGTCAAAGGATGTGTGTGTATGTGGGGGTAGAGTTGGGAGAGATTCAGGAGACACTTCTTTCCAGTTCCTGGGGCTCTGAGCTCTTTGTGGCATGGGCATTGCAAAGGGACCGTGATTTCCTTCTATCTACCCCAGCATCTCAAAACACAACTCTTTAAATATTTTTCTACTTTTCCATGAATTTTTATTCTTCTTCTGAACAACCTTTCTTGTCCTACTGAGCACCTTCTGTTCAACGGTGTGTAAAATGTGATTGAAAACTCCATTACTGCCGTCTCTGCTGTTGCTTGTGGTTTCCTGAGAACGGAATGGGCAAGTTTGCTCTCTTTCCCCTGCATCTTATTTGCTGACGACTTCTGTGTGCTGGGCAGTGGCTTGCACGAAGCTGGTTAATGGCTTTTTCACAGGGACATCAGTGTTGCCAGCCTGTGAATAAACAGCTCCGCGGCGTTGTGTGATGGGAGGAATCTTAGCTGAAGTGCCGAGAGACATGCGTTTCGCTCTGCGCTCTGCAGCTTGCTGGCTTTATGACTCTGGGTGGCATGGCTAACTTCTCTTCAGATTTCAGCATCCTCAGCTGTATAATAAAATCAGGGTAACCCTTGCCCTGTCTATTGCATAAGGCTGTTTTAAGGATGGCATAATGATCCTGTACATAAAAGTGCTTCCCACATGGGAAAGCACTGCATCACATCAGTATATTATTATTATTATTACGCCACGTATATTTATTAAAAAGATAATATCCCAACCTTGAAACCTTAGATTTTCTCCCTGTGGCTTCCACTGGCTGATCCAACAGAAAGCCAGAGACCAAGGGAGTCCTTGGAAGGTCGACCACCCACCTGAGTCTCCTGGAATACAGCCTTTGGGAGGAAAGGGGGGCAGGAGGCACAAATAGAAACTACCCAGTACAGCACTAGAGGCAGAGTTTTGTTTTTCTTTTGGTTTTTTAATTTGACTCCCTTTCCTATTCAGCCTCACCAAACATACTATTTTAAATGGGTCCGCCTAGTCTCACTGGGCTAAATTCAAGGATGTCAGTAGGCTGACCATATATATGTACCATTTGACATAGGACAGGATCATTGTTTTCTGTCCCATTTAAGATGATACGTCTGGTCTGCCTACCGAATAGCTACATTAAAAAAAAAAAAAGAAAAATTAAAAATTGACTTCTAGCTCCAGAGATTCACAATCAGCAGATTTGACATGGGGACCAAGAATCTGTATTTAACAAAAACCCCACAGGTGATACTGTTGAGCAATAGGATTTGGAAACTTCTCATCTATATCCTATCATTACCATAATTGTCATTGTCACCATCATCATCGTCATCATCGCCACCACCTCCGTTGGCAACAACACATGACAGTCTTAGTAGCTGAGTGGAAATCCTGGTATCCTTTAAAGCAGCTGCTTTTGGAGTTCAGGTAATGATTTCTCTGGCCGTTTTTAAGTTTGGCATATGCTTTGGGAGGAATTGTGCCCCCACAGAAGCAGACAAAGTTCATTTTTTTCAGCTCAGCTGGTTGTTACTTTATCTGGTATAAAAGCAACGAGGCCGTGGCCAAGAAGCGCTTTTCCTGAAAGTGTATTCTTGAGGGCCACATGGCAGGAGCCGGCCAGGGCAGCTCTGACCTAGTGCCCTGCCCATCTTATATGTATTCTAACCAGGACAAACGTGATAGATAGCACGTGGGCATCTAGGCAGTGGATAAAAACCTCAGACATCCTCTTACAGCTAGTGCCGTACACGCTGTGGTTATTTTCTTACATGTTCTCGAACGTCTCTATTTCAATAAACCTCTAAAGCCTGAAAAAAATAAATAAGAAGCAACGAGAGTATTGTCTGTGTACTGAACCCTGACCATAAAGGGATTCATTTTTTTTTTTTTCTAAGGGTTCCCAAAAATGCCATCTAGGGGGAATACAAAGCTCACGTAAAAGAAAAACTTTGATGTCTTTGTTCTGTGATTTCCCCCCCCCCCCCTCCCC
>PVKE010023801.1:0-24335 GCA_004027555.1 Craseonycteris thonglongyai | reverse complement strand
AGCCATGAAACCATTCTCATTATGTTGACAATGACTGGATATTTTCAGGACAGTCCTTGTATATAATTATTTTATTTTATTGTTTTTGACAGAGAGAGAGAGAGAGAGAGAGAGAGAGAGAGAGAGAGAGAGAGAGAGAGAGAGAGAGAGAGAGAGAGAGAGAGAGAGAGAGAGAGAGAGATACAGAGACAGAGAGAGAACTGAGCTGGGGGAACTCCCCAGTTCAGCATATGGGTCCGCACGGGCCAGGGCTGGGATTCGATCCTCAGTCCCCAGGGCTGCAAAGTGAGCACTTAACCCACTGAGCCATCCCAGCTTCCCCTATAATTATTTCTTGATAATAATTGTATTATAACTGCACTCAAAGCAAATTAAATCTTCACACATCCCAGAGACGTCAATATTTGCAATGGCTTAAGAAACACATGACATATCCAAGATGTCTCTGTATGTCAAGGGGTTAATATACTAACTTTTCATTATTTATAAATTCAATTACACAATGAATTCCTCCCAAGTGATCCTGCTCAGATTAAAAAAAATAGCATGGTCCAGTTCTCTAAATTACAGATAAACAGTTGGCTCTATCCATTTTACTATCATTCCTTCCTAGAAGGCATACTTACTGGGGATGAGTGATTGTTTTTAATTCTCACAAGGTATTTGTCATTCTTGACTCATTCCTCCCTCCTATTTCTTTAAGCCTCAGCATAAAAATAAGGGAAACTCTGAAACATCTCCAGTGAATAATCCAGGGGATCCTGCGTTGATGCTCTTTATCCAAGAAAGGTCCTGGGGGAAGGGCCATTGTGGACCATCCTGAGAAAAGCTGGTCATCAGAAAGCTTGAACTCTGTGCAAATACAAATGTGCACATCTGCTTCATAGATGAAGGCCTGCCCTCCCGCTACTGCCCCCTGTGGAATGGCCTGCTGTCAAAAGCTGAGCCTTAGGACATACACATTTCTAATTTGGGAAAGGAACACGAGGGGAAAGAGAACATCAGATTCCCTGGTTCTTAGCGAGGCTTGTGTTCTTTGTGAAACAACTGCTTTTCTCTACCACCTACTTCCCTCCCCACCTCTTGGGAAAAAGTCTTACTTTCTCCACTGCCATCCTCATCTTCATCCTCTTCATCATCATCTGTGTACAAGATCGGCCCATCGGAGTCAGAGTCACTGGCTCGGTACTCCCTGTGGCCTTCATCCTCCGGGGCACTGAAGGAGTCTGAAGATTCTCCCATCAGCCCAGGAACCAGCAGCTGAGATGCTGTCTTTCCGAGCTCGTCGTCTTTGGTTGTGAAACTGTTAAAGGCACAGAAACACAGGGGTGGTGTGAAGCTCAGAGCAACCCTGGGGGACAACACCAACCCCATGAGAAGTGCTGGTTTCCTGAGCACCTTCAGGTTGGTGAAAGGACAAGGCAGGCATATGCCAGATAAATGGAAGAGCAGTCCTGTGCTGCTTAATTCTCAAGTTTTAGATTCACCATCTGTAAAATGAAGAGGAATGACTCAGTGGTGTCTTGATGTGTTTGGTATGTACATAGGGTCAAACTATATTTTGCAAAATGTATTTTTCTGTAGCAAAGGGGGTTCTGTGGAAAGACCACTGGGCTAGAAGCTCTGGAATATCTATCTGACTCTGTACTTGTTCTGTAACCCTTATTTGCCGGTCAGGTGTCAGTGAAAGCCTCAGCTCCTTCAGCAATCTGTCACTAGCCTTCAGATCCGTTCCTTGCCCTATCTCCCTGCTCCCATAGGGACCTGAGGACAGCCCTAGTAGAGCAGTTGGAAGGCACACAGCACCTCAATCACTGTTTACTTGGCTGTCTTCCCAACCCCCAAAAGGACTCATATTGTTTTGCAGCCTAACACCTAGAAAGGTAGTGGCATACAAAAATACATCTTTAATTGACACAGTATGAATTAATCCTCTTTTCATCACAGCCAGTGTGTTAACAGGGAAAAGTCACGTATCCTTTCTGTGCTTAGACACTCCCATTTGTAAACCTGACTGTCACAGGAATGTATTAACAACATGAGATGGAAACTGTGAATTCCAAATGGACTCTTCAGAAGAAATAATGTGTGAGGACACAATCATTCTCTATGGTTTAGCATGGTAAGAGTCTCTGGTTTAAAGTTACTATAAATATAAAAAGTTTGTCAATTTTCACAGACCAGCTTTTTCATGTATAAGAAATAGACATAAAAACACATCATATCAAAAACAATATAATCTTAATTTTAAGACACATAAGATCCTGAAATCACATTCTAATATAAATAGAAAAATCTAAATTTGGATATCACACTTTGGAAAGACTGTGTAGTGCAAAACATGTACTTGCTGTTCTTACTAACAACAAAAAAAAAAAAAAAAAAAGCTGTAAACCAGTTCTTTGTATAATAAAAGCAGGTAAATTTTGTCAGAACTTGAGGTGATGAAAATTCTGCTTTGTGTTTATAAGCCCAAGTTCTCTCAAAATTCTCTTATTTTTCTTTCACATATTAGAAAAATCCAACAGCCAAAATTCTTGTTTTCAAACAAAATTATGATATTTTACTTTTTACTGTGTAAACTATATATAGCATAAAATTTACCATTTTAAGACTATAGGTCAGTGATATTACGTAAGTGCATTCACACTGGTGTGTAATCATCACCACCATCCATCTCCAGAACTTTTTTATCTTCCCAAAACTCTGTACCTATTAAGCGGTAACTCCTCATTCTTCCTCCCTCAGCCTTTAGCAGCTACCATTCTACTTTCTGTCCCAGTGAATTTTTACCATTTTAGGTATTTCATATAGGTGAAATTAGACAACATTAGTCCTTTTGTGTCTGACCTACTTCACTTAGCATGTCTTCAAGGTTCATCCATGTTGTAGCATGTGCCACAATTTCTTTCCTTTTCAAGGTTGAAAATATTCCATTGTATGTATAAGCCACATTTTATTTATCCATTCATCAGATGAAGGACATTTAGGTTGTTTCTACCCTTTGGTTATTGAGAATAATGCTCTTATGAACGAATATCAGTGTATTTACAAACATCTGTTGGAGTATACGTTTTCCTTTCCTTGGGCTATATACACAAGCGGAATTACAAGATCATGTGGTAATTCCATGTTTAATTCTTTGAGGAAAACATGTGGATTTCACAGTGTGAAATCTTAGTTTAAATAAGAGAAGATCTTTTTTATGAAAAACTCTTTTCTAGTTTGGATTTCTAGTTGATTGCTACTAGAGGCCATTCTGGTTTGGACAGTCTGCCATTGTGGGTGACCACAGCAGGTTTAAAAGATATGCCAATTAATAACATACGCTAAACAGAACAAGACACTTCAAGGTTGAGCCCTGGCATTTGCTCATGTCAGTGCTCATTAATTGTTATCAATGATTTTAATAGCATCATTTGTATTTTGTTTGGCAGTTTTCAAAGACTTCAGCCTCCATTTACAACTGAAAACTGTCCTATTATGGTATAAGGATGGCAGGAAATGTAGTTCGTGGAACCCAGTAAGGCCATGAGTTTCCCAACCATGGAAGCAAGTGAGTCTAAAACCCAGACTCATGACTCTTAGTTAACCTATTAAATGTTATGCTATATTACATCTTATTTATACTTGATATTGTAAGTCACAATGATATACAATACAGGATATATTTAATGTTAAATATATACTCCAAATTTGTATCAATTAAGTCATGACTTGGCTCTTAAACTTCTTTAAGGTTTCAGGGCACATCAGACAATACAGTGCAGTCCACTGATGTTTGTGGAAATGGACCACATAGAGTCAAATCCCTTTTGGATATGGGCTCCGGGTGGGCTTATTAGTTTCCGCCTAAAATTATACCAGACATACACGTTACTGATAAAGCTGCCAATGAATCAAAATCTACCAAATAGTTACAAGCCTGTACTATGTGAATAGAGGTAAATATTTTTGCACATGGACACTGGTTTTCTTTAAAGGTTTTTGTTATTTGTATTCCAAACAGATGCCTCTTCCTAGGATGACAGGGTTTTCACACATTCGTTGACTCAACATAACTGGGGGAGAGTTCTAAGTAAAACAAGTGAATACATGCTAAAAATTCTAATTCAAAAATCCTCTTAAGAACAGAAGAATTTGGAAGAAAATTTGAGAGACTACTTATTCCAGGCTCATGAACTCAAGAGCAAACACAAACCATCCTTGTGGGATAAACCGTAATTTAAACTTTTTATTTTGAACAACATACAGAGAAGAAAATCTCTATGCCTTCTTCTAGAAGAGCATGCTAGTTACCTTGAGTGACAGGAAAATCTATTGTAAATACATCAATGTCTAGTTATGTCCTAAGCTCGCTCTCTCTGGTCACAATCCCAGTGGAAATGGAGAACAGATGCTCACCTCTCCTGTCTGACAATCCTGCACATACTTGGGCTGAAGACGGCTTTTGAGCTCTCAGCATGCAGCATGGTGCTTAGCACAGTACAGTGTCCTCCCTGCATGTTTGTGGAAGTTGACTAGACAGTCTGGACACTTTAGATCTGGGCTTTCTCAGTGCTTAAGATCAGCTAAGGGATCAATTTATATGTTGCGCCTGAAGCACTGAAAGGCTTCAGAGGAGATAACCTTCGAGCTGAGTAGGGAACTGCTACAGCAAGAAAGGGAGCCATTCTGAGGTTGGAGCAAAGGAGTCGAATTTTGAAAAAGCTCTTTCCTGATCGCTTTTATTTTCTTGGAGAAAGAGAAGGCAAAATAACTTGTTGAGATGAAGGTAGGCAGGAGTGGGTGAGCAATCTGGACACTGGGGTAAAGATGGAAAATAACCACTGTAACAAAAGAGAAAGGAACTATCCAGGGAAAGAAAAAGGACTGCTGAGCAGTGAAGTAGGCTCTAAACATCCTTGAAGGCCATGAATCTGAAGTGCTACTTCTCTGTAGGACCAATGCCATTGTCTATAGTAGCCTGTGGAATTCCTAGGGCAAGGCTATGAAGAACCAATGGTTGGAGGACATGCATATTTAACTGACATTCACTAGATTCAATTATAAAAACCAAGTAAGTTCCTTCATTTCCCATAGTGTGGTTTAGTGATCTTTAGTAGTCAGCTTCCTAGAGAAAGCAGAAGGAATATGGGGTGTGGTCCCCAACTCACCATCTTGCATTTTCTCCGCTAACACTTAAGCCGGTGCCTGAGTGGACAGTGGTTCTGTTTGTCGGCTCTTCAGTGCAGAGCAGCTGACTGGGGTCTAAGGCAGGGATGGGCAGGTCGGCTGCATTGCTGACCAGGACAATAGGAGTATCTGAGGCAGCAGTGCACTGCTCCTCCAGCACTACAGGAGGGGCCGGGGGAGGAGGTGGAGGGGCCACCGGGGGTGGAGGGACTGCAGACTTGGATTTGCCTGTGGTCTGCTCCTCGGTCCCGGTGGCTGGCTGCTCAGTTTTGAGGCTCTCCCCTCTAATCTCCGAAGGCTCGGATGTGCCAGAAGTGGTTGCATCTGAGGACGGCTGAGACGTTGGCTGCTTGCCAGTTTTTTTCTTGCCCTTTGTGATCCCCACCGTTCCTGTTTTGTTAGAAACTGTGTCCTTTGAAGCTTTGGGACGAGAGGAGGTGGAAGTAGATGGTGAAGCTGATGCTTTGGAGCCAGTTGTTTTTTTTGAATGAGAGGAACCAGCTAAAACAGAGAGATTTTTGCATTAAAAGTCAAAGAAGACAACACTTAAAAATAAACTGAGTTGTAATGACCAATAACAATGTTCCCCTTTTAATCTAAAATGTGCTGAATAAATTAATAAAAGAAAATTGGCCAATAAAGATAATGGTTTTGTTTTCTGCCCACTTCCTGCCTCCAATCTAGAAGGGGGCAAGTAGTATTTAAGGCCATACCCTAAGAAACAAGAGTTCTTGTTCTTCTCTCTCCTCTAGTTTGTAGCTGGGACAGGTAAAGGGTAATCCTCAGCTCCTTGTCCAATGGGTAACCTGAAAAAGGTCTCTGTAGGCTCCAGGCATAGTTCAAGGTTGGGTTCACCACAAGTTATACATGTTCTATGCTGTCTTCCTGGGAATGAAGTGGCCAGGGTACAATACCACCAGCTCGTTTCTGGGCCCAGTGCACATTTACTCATCTTACGCTAAAAGAGTGAACTGCAGACCAGCTCTCCCCATGCCTCCCAAGACGGCCGCTTGCATGCCGGCTCGCCTCTCCATCTGCAGTGGCCCCAGGCAGAGTGAAAACACATGGCCATATATAAAGGACAAGTGCCCTTCAAACATCACAAGGCAGAAAAAATTATCTTCTACAAAAAATGTCTAAATGGGTACTATTTGAATAACTTGAAGGGAAAGAATATTCTTCCCAGATCTTCTGACAACTCTTCTGTTTCTAGAGGGTCTTCATTAGAGGATGACTGTAGCATATTTGCCTACTTTTGGATATGGTTGCCTTTAATCAAACCATTTTCGGGGGGGGGGGGGAAGCCAGCTCTCCTTTTCTTTATCTCACCTTAGAAAAATACATTTAAACTCTTAGGAGAATGCACTTCTGCTTTATGACAAATCAATTTCTATTGTATGTTCCTTCCTTTTCATAAGGGGTTTAGCTACTTTCCACAGAGCTATCAGAAAATACCTTGTTCGAACTGTACAGGCATTCTACAGTGCATACCAACGTTATTGTAACTTACCGTACCTTTGGTTATAAATTCATTGAAGTCAATTGTGGGTGTCAAGAGATGAAGCCAAAATAAAGGAATAGGCAATGAGATGTAAGACTTCACCAAGTCTAATATGCTATAAGAGCCCAGTCTCACTTCGTGACAAGATCCAGCCATAAAATAACTCTCTATGGCTTGGGGCTTTATTATTTTAGAGACATACAATAACTAGAATTTCCCTCCTCCAAGTCTGGGCCTGTTAATATTACTCCCCCACCTCCCCCCCATAATCTTCCATAGTTAGTTCTCTCTTTAGAGACTCTGGTACTAGAAACAGGTTGCCTGTGGCCAACTGGGGTTAATACTACTTTTCTCAAGTTAACAATCTTTACTTGCTTTTAAGACAAACATATTAAGCATACTCTTACAATCTAAGTCCATTCTAAGCTTATTTTTTGCAACAAACATGCTAAGTATTTTATGTCTAAACATGTTCAGTTATTTTCTTAGGTAAACTGAACAGAACTCCTTCCACATATCAATTCTAATAATTTTTTTTTTTAGAAAATTCTTTTCTGACAGCAAAATTAACTTCAGCCGGGCTTAAGGAAAAAGACAATTTTTCAAAACCTGGAGTACAAGTTCAAGCCATGTTATTACAATTTTCTTTACGTATTTTCTAAAATGACAGGTCTTTGGTAAAATCAATCATGGTGCTTAAGTCAGCTTGAATTAAGACCATGACTAAAAAGAGTAATGTTACCTCTCCTCATTTAAGTACTTTTGTTAATACAGTATATAACATGGTATGAGAAAGAAAAAAATAGAGGAGATATTTTTGCTTTATTTCACTGGCAAAGCAGCTGGCTGTGCCAAATGGATATCTGATTATCTGGAGGTCTGTTACAGAAGAAGAATCTTAATGGATCATTTTATTCTTCTTCTTCTTATTTTTTTTTTTTTTTTTTAAGAATTTGAAATATCTGACTGAAAACTAAGAACTGCATTTGAAGTAACTTTTCCAGAAGGTCAACATTATTCAAATGCAATGTTACCATGCAGAAATTTCTAAGTGGTTACAAGTAGAATATCAGTTGGATGTTGAGGGAGTATTAACAATATCTGATGAAAGGATCACTGCACAATGGGTTTGTTGGCATACTTCAATGCAACCCCTTTTTCTCTGTGGTAGCCTCAAGAATAGCAACATTCTGCTACATACTGTATGGGTCAGTCCGGCCTCTTTTAATGCAATTACCAATAGGATTGTATTACTCTCTTAGGAACACGAGTCTATAAATAAATTTTTAAGTAAAATATCTGGAAATAAGTCAAAAATCTTTCATGGAAGATGGAAGCTGTACCCGGCCCTGGCATTACTCGGCGTTCTTCTGAGAGAAGGAAGACGGTGCCTAAGCCAAGTCAACAGTGAGCTGCTATCCTGTGGGGCCTGAGGAAGTGGCAAAGTTTGTACGAGGCAGGCTCATAATTCCCAAAAACAGGGTGATAGTTTGGGGCTTTTCTTTAAGAAATGGATCAGAACCTGTCTCCCATTAAGCCCTGATTCTAGGGTGTGCAAGATAGTCTGGGAAAAACACAAACACCGACAAGAATGGATACTAGCATGTGAGGGCAGTTGGTCCCTGAGGAAGTGGCCCAAAGGCACTGTTTGGACAGTGCTCTTAGCCATTTTACTTTAGACTTTACTATTAATAGAAGAGACCCAGACACTCAAGGTCAAAGGCAGAAGAGAAGAACACAAGGACAGAGACATCTATTTACATTCAGAGGCCTGTCATAAGCCATCTTCTAAATTTAAGCATTATCGATAAGAAAAAGATCAATACAAGGCAAACCCTGGTAGTCTATGGTGAGAAAGCTCCTGATGATTTGGGGGGAAATAAGGTTTGCTATAACACAGGAGAATTTTTTTGCACATATTAACGGAAAAAAGCCATCCAGCATGTGTACTTTGATCAATGCCTTTTAAAAGCTGTATGCCAAGCTAGGCTTCTTCCTTCCACTTCCCTAGAAGCATAGGAGCTCCACTTTGGGTTAAGCACATCTGATTAGAAAGGAAAGCTGAATGTTCACTATGTGCATTGCATGCAGTCATCGAAATATCCCTCGGTGATTTGCAGTAGTGACCTGTAACCATATAACTAGAACGCTTTCCCTTACAACAAATTGAAGTCCTTTGTTTGGGGGGTCGGGGGTGTGCGTGGAAGAACACTGAGTATGAAACTTTCAACTCTGCTGATAATAGTAGTGTGATAGGTTGGAGATGAGCCAGGTGATGTGAACTTTGTCATTTATCAGGAGAGAAATGACTAGGGATGAGACGGATTTAAGACACTTAGATCCAGCAAATATATCAAAGATATGGGTCCCATTCTTATGTGCAAACTTAAGACATTTTGAAAGAAAATCCAAGCCAAAACATGACCCAAAACTCAAAAGGCTGAAGGCCAGTTGATGTCTCAACAATGTCCTATCAAATCATGGCCATTCGTCAGGCACAGTACTCCCTGTTTCTTTCTAATGGTTCTTGTGCAGACAGTGGATACCCAGGATGAAAGAGGCCTATTCACCGAGAACTAATGAGGTCAACTAATCAACTGGTTGGCTTTCCTTTGGTAGTGATAGTACCAAAGAAATCTCCTGGGCATTCTCTGTGTCAAAGCTGAATCAACTGGTGTGACATCCTAAGACACCAGAAAAGCAGACTATCATTCCTAGAAGAAGCAATTAGCCCCACCCCAGAGCCAAGCACCCTAGACTCATCCCCCCTGAGGGGCATACTCACCAGCCTCTCGGGTTGTGTTTCGGCTTGTTGGCTTGGGTGGAGGGATGGGGGCCTGCTTACCAGGAGCCTTGGTATTTTTTTTAATAGGAGGCACTTCATCACCCTTAGGGCTGGCCCCAGCAGCAGCCCCTTTTGGAAGCACAGATGTTTTTTTGGGCTTAGGTTTGGGTTTAGGCTTAGGAAAAGTTGAAGGAGGTGGAGCAGGAGCTGCCGGTGTTTCAGAGTGGTTTTCAGTGTTCTCTACAAATGAGAAAGCGAACAGAAACAGACTGATACAGACATACACCACATAAATAGGAGGAACGAGACATATGGCAACAGTGATACACAAGCATGTGGCTCTTTGGTCTCTGGACCCAGTGTAGAGTGATGAACCAGAAAGAGAACAAAGTTTGGGTAAAAACAAAGGCTGAAAGCCAAACTGGCGTATGTTGTCCAGGTGCATTCATCACTCCTGTGATAAAACAGAGTCACACAAGTAACTATGATGAAGTTATGTTGAGGACGAGTTTCAGTGTCCACCGTCAGACAGTGACCCAGCCTTGAAGCAGTGGCTGCTGAATGACAACTTGGGCATGAATGCCAGATTAAGTTTAACAAAATGGAAGGGCCCCTGAGAGTGGCAGGTCAGCGCATTACACAAACCACTGGGGTGAGGACTGACCGTGTGGCAGTGACTGGCCTCACACTTATCTTGTCCCCTCTACTGAGGGACTTCCTCTGAGGAGAACTCAAACTCCATCAACCTGAGTGGGATTTGTGCTCTGTTTCATTGTGGTAAAAAATCAGTAATGTCCTGAGCTAAGGGAGTCTCTGTAGGATCTTTTACAAGAAGCACAATGCACTGCAGAATAAACTATTTTCTACTATTGAAATGTTCTCAAGCTCTCCCAGTGCAGTAGGGAAGCTTTCTGTTTTCCAATTAACTTCCTCTGACCCTCTCAGTATCACAACTGTAAGTGCAGAGGGCACAGAAATAAAAAATATGAATATATCAAACTTGTTTTGTAATGTAAACACAAATCACAATTTTGAAGACAAAGGTTAAAATTCAGTTTTTTAAAACAATTAACACCTAACAACAAAAAACTCTCACAAAGTTCGACCTAAGTGGAAGATAGGATTAGTCTCTCATTATTAAAAGTGGTGTTGATGAATATAGTCACATCCAAATTTGTTTATTTATTTATTTCGGTATTTTTTCTAATAATGGTTGATTGAAATTAAAATAATTTAAAATACAGTTCTGGTTCAAAGAGCTAAGCATCATTTCTTTAAAAATGGAGAACAAAAAACAAACAAACAAACAAACAAAAACGACCCCCAAAGCCACAAGACAGTGTTAAGACAAGACCAAGCTTTCACTGCTTATAGCCTCCCATTATTAAATGACCAAGAAAGGATTTTAATACTTGAATGCATCACATTTTATTATTTCCTTGATTTCGTTTGTTATTAAAGTCAGTATAGAGTGAGGACATCATTTTTTAAACCATATCTCCCTCAATTCACATATATAACCACAGTAAAAATGACTTAAGTTAGTAGGTAACCAATAAAACTTTTATCCTTCCTCAGCCATGAAACCCACCATAGTCACTGTAGCCCAAGCTGACCCCTCCTGCATCTGAACTTAATTGCTGCTACTGATTTAACATTGATCAGAGTCTAATTTCTGTTTGCCTTTCTGTTTATACATCGTGTCTCCCCAACTAAGTAGTGACTCTCCTAAGCTACCTCATTTTAACCAGAAGGGTTGAGGACAATATAAGTTAATGAACACCTGAACCATTTTAATATAAAACATACAGACATTGACATGCCAGTCTTTCAATGTAGGGCAGAAGCTTAGCCTTTAAATAATTCTTTATAATATTCTGTGTAAAATAATCCCTTAGCATAATCCCAAGCATGAAGGTCAAACCCAGTAATAATGTCCATGGTGAGAGCCATCAAGCTGAATGGCAACACTTGTTATCTTTGTTCTCTTCATACAACATACCCTCACATGTCTTACCCTCTGCCTTCATGGAACATTACTAAGGGATCTTTCTTCCTTTCTGCCTATGGTTTTAATTCTACAGTTACACCCCCAAGAATGCTGCTTCTGGGTTTGGGAAGGAGGAGAGTTTGCTCTATGACATTTGGGGATGACAATTCCTCCTGGGTTCAAAATGAACATACTGCACGCAGTCTCGGCTGATTCTCAGAGAAGCACGATCCACTTCTCCTTTCTCTACAAATTCTACCAACTACCTGTGTGTATTTGTACCATGGCCAGGTCTCTGTTTGCTTAGTGGTGGCTCTTATGGGTGTGTGTGTGTGTGTGTGTGTGTGTGTGTGTGTGTGCACCCATGCAGAAACAGTATGCTTTTCTGACTGAATTATGAACTCCTTTTGTCTAGAATTTTATATCCCAGCAAGCACAATGCTTTAACCATAGTCTAATCAATGAATGTGACTGATTGGCAGATAGGTATTAACCACAGACATTAGAAAATAAATTCTTTCCTTCGATCTGAGAGGAAATAAATTCAATCAAATTAAATTTTTTTACTTTTACCATAGGCTCTGAAGACATGACATACACTGATGATGTCTATGAGTACCATCTTTTCAAGAGGAGGTTATTCACTCCGGTTTGATAACAATACTGCGTTTCACACACTAGCTTGGGAGACAGCTATTTACTGCACTTCCGGGTCTAGCTGCTTCCGTCTCATGGAGAGTTTAGTTCAACAACACTTAGGGCAAACCTGAGAGTGGCACGAGTCTTCACTTGGCCTAGAATGCACATAGGCCCCAGTTCCTCTCCTTCACCTGCTTGTCTCCTTCAAATCAGTTTGGAATACCTTCTTTTAAGAACAGATTTTGGTTCCCACTTGCCACACTCAGGCCTGCCAGAGATCTGTGCAGCTTGTATAGCAATTGCCTCTTTGCATGCTGGGCTCTTCACAGGTCATGATCTGCTTGACAGCAAAGGCCATTTCTCACTCACCACTCTTTTCCTGGCCCCCAGTAGAGTCTTACCCATGGCAGAGCTTTGTCATGTGTGGAACAAATGCATGAAGTCACTTGTTACTGCACTGACAGTCCTCAACAACTCAGTAGAAATAATATTAAATCAATGTCAGATTTCTCATATTAAATGCCAAGCTATATATAACCGATTACAGATCAGATTTTCTGCCTCCTATATGCTTAAGGGCACTGACTGAGATGAAATGGGGGGGATAAAGAGCCCTGAAGCCCTTAAGGAAAAGTCTTCAGTGTTGGGGCAGAGAAGGCCCAAGACCACTGTACGAACTCCACAATCAAGTGTCTTCAGGAGCCACAGGGACACCCACGTGTCTTAGGTGGAGCCTACTCACAGAGCAGCGTAAGGCCACTGCCATTTGTTTTGTTCCTTTGACACTGATGTTTGAAATACCAAAGGACTGACATATTGTCTTAAAAACAGACTCAAGCATCTGGGATTATAAAGGCACATGATGTAGTTTTGCAAATATAACCAATTAATAGATGAAATAATGGGTCTTGAATAAGTTTGCTTAATGCAAAACAAGAGGGATCCTTGTATCTCAGAATAAAGGGTGAATTATGAATCTTGGATGGTGGATTTGCATGGTAGTGAGCTCAAACAAGAAGTGAGTTCAGAAGATAAGAGGTAAAAGTGAATTAAGGGGTGCATTTTAGAATTAAATGGCATCTTTCCAAGGAAGTGGATGGTTACCCTTATTCATAAGGTTTTTTCAATTTAACATAATACAATGTGATGTGAGTTAGGACTGACATGGTTCTTACTCACCGGGAGTGGCTTCCATACCAATAGCTTCCTCTCAGTCTTGGTGTGGCTCTGGTGGGTCACTGTCCACACAGCAAGAGGGAAGCTACTCTGTCTTATTAGTGTGTGGCAGCATGTCACATCTCAAGGACAGACTAGCCAAGCAAGATGCTATCTTACACCTTATTTGACCAAAAAGAACTGAATGTCCTAATTCTAAGTAAAGATAAGAACACCCAAAACATCTTTCAAATAACCATGGGCCTAGAACATCAAGGCCTGCTGGTGTAATTAACATAAAACTGTCAGCAACTTTTTATTAGGCTGATAAGGGACACACTTCCTTTGAAGTCCAGCCAGTCCACTGACTGACACCCCCCACAGACCAGACAAGCGCTAGACGTGGCACTGTTACATAATGAAGGATGTGACTCGTGAATGTGAAAGGGTTGTACAAGGCACAAGCCACACACGGCTTTGGAATTTGACAGTTTGGTGAGACAAGATAGTTGGGACTAAAAAAATAAAAACAACAATGACAGCAATAACAAAAAGAAATCACTACTTGAAGAAATACTTTCAACTGAATCCCTTTAAAATCTATTTAGGTGTGTTTCTCTTTATGTTCTAGGAATATTATTAAAAATATTAGTCAATTTCTTGTAACCAGTATTCATAAGCTTAGTCAGAGTCCTGCAATGGAACAAGACTAAGGAAAGCCCCATGATACTATACTTAATATTGAATAAGGTTAATTTATGCAAACAATAAGGGGTTATGGACTTCCATAGTAGATGATTTTAAGTTACAATGTCTGTAAAATGCTCTTTTGTTCCCTTTGTGTTTGAAGGATTTGGATCAAGCACGGAGGAAGAGAAACTGGCTTCTTGCAGTTTCTAAGAGTTCTCCAAATGACTACAGAACCCATACAAGCTTTCACAAATTTTTGCCATCCAACTGAGAGGCAGATGTTACACCACAGGAAATAGCCTATTTCCTAGCGATTCATTTCTATGCTGCGTGGAATCATCTAGAATCTCTAGAAAGCCTTACTTTGTGGGAGTTTTGGTCCAGGTTTGCAGAAGCATGAGGCTTAGAGGTTCCTGCACATAATAGCATTTGAGTGGAAATGTAATCATTCAGTGACCATGAACTTGTGAATGTTCTGGTGGTCCTTGACAGACCTGTGTCATGCAGTTAGGCAATCTACCAGACCTTCAGCATATTTTGAAATTTCCAACTGCAGAGACAAATCATGGAGCAGAAGTCATGGCCAGTACAACTATCAAAATCCCCAGCTTCTCTGGGAACTCTTCCTGGGTCTCTCTCAGAAATGTCTAGAACCTGAACTAGAACCTAAACTTCTGGGTGTGTGGATGCCACCAGCTAAGCTCCAACAACTGGACAGAACGCTGGGCTGAAAGAGCCACCTTGTTTGATATTCCTCCAGGCTGAGCTGCTCACAAGGGCTACTTTTAACCAGCAGAAGAAGATAAGTTTCTGACTGCTGGCATTATTATTATTACTATTTTTTAAAGAAGATAATGAGAAAAACCTCCTGAGGAAAAGACAATATTCCTAGACATCTCTAATGAGTGAAGAGGCCATCCCTTCTGATTCTTGGTGTTAATTAGCCCTCTTTAATAAAAATTAAATGACATGCTTATAAAATGAATGCATCAACCTGAGGAAACCATGCAGTTTCTCTGCACTAATTTTCATGTCTCTCCTCTTTGTGTCTGCAAATATCTCTTCTCAACTGGTCTTAAGGTTACTATGTGGGGCCTACGAGCTAATTCTAAACACTGAACTGTGTTGAAGCAAAAGAATAAGGGGTTTCTCTTAAATTTACCTTTCTTATCTTCTGCCTTTTCCTCCAGAGGTGGTGCTTTTTCAGCTACAGAGCCATTACCTTCTTCAGGTCTTACTATATTTTCCTCTCGGGTAGATTCCTCTCCGACGGGTATCATGTGCCCGTTTGAATTTTCAAAGTTAACTGTTACATCTCCATCTAAAATAGGGAAAGAAACACCTAGATGTCTAATTTAATGGCTTTTTTAAAAGCTAGTTTTCCAGTTAACTAGGACTGTAGGGTTCAGGTTCACGTTTCAGGCCCTGGGAATCAAATACATCTTGTACGGTTTCACCACGTTTCACTAAATAATTCATTCAAACACAGGAGCTAGAAAATCCTTAGCCTTGGGGGAAAGCAGCTATGGAGGGGGTATCCAGGTGCCATTTCAAGACAGGGGAAGTAATTATCCTAATTATAAAATATCCCCGGAGAGCAGGGTCCTTTCTCTTCTTGTGTTTAGGTTTTGTTGACATCAATATTTAGGAGTCTCTGAATGGTAAAAGGAGTAATCTGAAAAATGGAATAAACATTTTAACAAGCACCAAAAACACAAGATGAATGCAAATACACAAATAACATGAAATGTAATTACACATACAAACAATTAGTGGGACCACATGAAAATTTCCAAGCACCATCATCTCCAAAATATGACCTCTATGCTGTGTTAACTTTACATAGTCATATTAACTGCCACTCTACATTCAAGAAAAGATGGCAATAAGGTTAATTGAATTTTCATTTTCTTATATATGAAAATATTAAAATGTACTCAGGTAATTGTTACATATAATTGACCAAGGAGTCTATAAGTTGGCCTAAAAATAATTTGAAAACATCAGGGAAAACAACATGGAGAAAAAGTAATTACAGAGGAATTTTTTTAAAAATCACAACTGAAAATAAAATTTCATATATGTTATCTAAGTCATAAATAACTTTCTAAAGTTAAAGAGATTTTATAGGAACTCTTAATTCAACAACTGAGTTTCTAAAGTGAAAGAGATTTTACAGGAACTCTTAATTCAACAACCGAAATGTTTGTAAAGATGAACCCTAGTTCATATCTAGAAAATTTTAAGATGCTTTGCTACCACTGTGAAAGAAAAATTAATGAATTGAAGTTTTTACTTAGCAGACATGAAGAAATGCATAATTAGAGCTGTTATATGCCATTTTGATCAATCTTATTTTGGCAACCATTGTAAAACAGCAATCAGCTTTCAGATTTTCATTAAATATGATTGAATGGCTTTGGCTCAACAATAAAATCCACTGACCTTCTTGACAAAAAATAAGCAAAATATTTTAATATATAAAATGCATATAAAATTACATCATGCTCAAAATGCAAAAGCATTGCTTAGTTATATAATTTCAAGCACCTGTAGTCTGATTCCTGGATAAAAAACTAAAATAGACAATACTGAAGGCTATGCCATTGCAAGTATATGTTAACTATTTCAATAAAATTAAAGAAATATTTTTATAAAGAGCATTATGTCAAACCAAAAAGAAACTAAGACATTCTTAGTTCTTATTATTAAATCCCAGGAAATTTGTTACCAAAAAAAAAAAAAGAGTAAGGGGGAGACACAAGATAATGTCCAGGTATTTTACTCAGGAAAAGTACAAACTAATGTAATAATAAAAAATACCAAACAAAATAGAAAACCACTTCTGCATATAAAAACCCTCTGCTGTTAGGTACCTACATATAAATTTATCTTTGTTTTCTATGACTTTAGTTGGTAATAAAAAATATGTCAAAGTAATGTTAATGACAACTTAATTCTATTTTAACCATTACTATATTAAAATAGTAGGTTAAGCAATTGATTTCTAAATTTCAGAATTAAAAAAGCCAGAGAGAAAATGAAATAGTTGAGGTACAAGAAGAAATTAGGTTATCACGTGATAGCAATAGTTGACAATGTGAAAAGATACTTTGAGGTATGAAATAAAGCTAGTGTGTATGAAAATACCTGCAGGAAAAGGAAACATGTTAGTCATAAATGTGAAATTCAAGAATAAAGCAGGAAAACTGTTGCTAATAATTAATTGGTAATTAAGATTTCAAGTTTTGTATATTATTTTATAATTAAAACAAGTTAAGTCTTTGAAATAGTTTATGTAAGTAAAAGAGAAGCTCAGCAAAGGAAGGCAAAAGATGCTGAGCTAGACTGCAAGTGACAGTGACAGTGACAGCCCCTACCACCCCTCAAGTCTACTGGGCCATTCGCATGCAAAGAAAAAAGAGAAAACTCAGAAAAGAACTATGAGATTAAAGTAAGCCAAGAGACAAACCACACACAGAAATAAGTGGTTAAATAAGGAGCATGAGAATGTTTGAGAGGTTTTCTCTCTTTCTCTTAAACAGCTGTATCTAGGATATAGTTAAAGGAACAGAGATGAGGAGAAAATCATGGATGAACATAAGGTGAGTGACTCATTAGAAGGTTAAAAAGTATGCCATGAGAGAAAAGAAAAGGAGGCTGGTAGGCGGGCAAAATCATCTGTGTGCCCTCATGTTTAAGCTAAGGGACAAGATGGAAGGAAAGAACCAGGAAATAGGATTGAATTGGGACTAAACCATGGATTTCTCAGGAGAGAAGACCGATAGCTGAACTTTTAGACTACAGTTAGACCTTGGTAGAAAAAAAATTAACCTAAAAGGAACAATACTAATAATAGTCAGGAGGAAGGGTAAGGTGGGGGAGGGGAGAGCAGGTCAAATCCAGAGTAGCTGAAGAGACTGAAAACGTCTACCTGGCTCCCTGAATAAAGGGCATAATTGACAAGCACTGTCAAGAGCTAAAGCAAAGTCAAGAAGATCAAGGCAAAGAAAGAGTCCTCATTGGCAGAAGAGAGGAGGTTGTCACCAAGCACAGTAGCTTCCAGTCTGGCTAGAGCTCAAAACAGACCAAAATTCTCAAAATAATTATTTCTGGAAAAATGACAGAAAACTACTTTTGCAGCTCTTGGCTAAAAAGGGGGAAGGATGCTATTTACAACAGGTATCACTAGGAACTTTTAAGTATAAGGTAAATTCTATAGTTGTATGAAGGCTGTTTGGAAAAAAAATCCAGCCATAAATGCCTATGCGTTTGTTTCATAGGACATGGCTGGATACTTTCTGGACAGCCCTCACATATATAGATAGGGACCAAGCAAAAGGTGGAAAATAAAACTTAGTAATTTATGACTTCCCAAACATTAAACCTATTACACTATGTTTAGGTTAAAAGAAAAAAATGTTTTTAAGATTTATCTGATTGCTTTTGACACAGAGAGACAGAGACAGAGGGAGACAGAGAGAAGGGGGAGGGCCCAGAGAAGTCTCCATTGTTGTGTATCATCAATTTTCTACATGGTTTTGTTCCACACAAGTGGGTGGGGGCCGCGCAGGGCGGGAGCTGGGCTGGAGGCCTCCAGTATGGGAGGCATGCTCCTTTGAGCTAGAGGCCAAATTGCAGGGCAAGAACCACACTGGGGGCCTCCTGCATGGGAAGCACACCCCCGTTCAGCATATGGGTCTACACAGGCTGGGGCTGGGGTTCATCCCTCAGTCCCTGGGGCTGCAAAGAGAGAGCTTAACCCGCTGAGCCATCCCGGCTTCCCCCTAAAAATTGGTTTGTCTTTTTATGTTTTAAATGTTCCGTTAATGTTCAGTTTGCAAAAGTTAAATAAAAAGGTAAAATAGGTCAGATATTTGGGAAATAAGTATAAGAATCCATCTTGCAAAAAGTTTAAACAGATTAGGAAGAATAAAAATGAAACAATACAAAGCATTTCTTTAGAGAGACAATTGCTACTTGTTTTTAGAAAAGGTAAACTCTTTTCTAGCTATAATGTTTAATTGGATACAAAGGGGACCTTTAATCTTCATCTTCAATACACATTAACAATTTCAATCATAAATTTCCTCATTTTTTTCCCTTTCTTTAAAATATTTCCAAATAAAGGAAACCAAAGAAGTGCACTGGTCCATCACATAAGGATAGCTGACTGACTGTGTAGCTTTCGGTGGATTTGTAACTTCTCTAGTGCCTCCAAAGAGATTAAAGAGGAGATCAATTTCACATTATAAGCTGACCTTCAAGTAAAAAAAAAAAAAGTTAGGGATTTGCATTTTTTTTATTTTGAAAAGTTCCACATAGGAAATAAACAGCTTCAAGGGAATAAATAGAAAGTTATAGAAGACATAAAATTCACATGTCAAATCAAATGAAAGAAGTGTAACAGGCCAGAAAGTGAAATAAAATACCTAATACTGTGAGGGCTCAAGAAAAATGGTAGTATTCACTGCAGACTTCATGTTTTCTCTGAAGCAGGAGTAAAACAGTAAAGCACTTTCTAACTACACTCTGGAATTATTTGCATATTGGAAAAAACGTGTTATTTGATTTATAAATAGTGAATGCCAAAAGATGTTAAGTTCCTTGCAAGAAACATATATCAGAAAAAGAGAAATACTATTATTTCAATTCCAACTAAATAGCATTTCATTTGTTCCCATAAAAGTACAATAACAATCTGCCCCAGTAAATGTTCAGGGGTAGGGTGGGGAAAGGGATGAGGTAAATCAAAATGTTTTGACAAAACTTTCTTTAGTTTGAATAGTAGTGGAAGCACTGAAAGTTATTTGGTATTATTTATTTGGAGAAATAACTAATCTTGACGTCCATCTCAGTTTCTACCTAATCTTTGTCTTTCGAGCAAGATTCCACCTTGGGAGGATAAAGAACAGGAAGATTAGAGGTAGGAAAAAAAAAAATACTTGGAAAGACTAAGTGTTAGTGAAAAGGTGAGAGACAACTAGATTCAAAAAAATGAAAGGAGAAAAATATTGAAAAAATTACTTGAGAGACTGCATAGAGCAGATAAATTTAATTTGCCCATTCATGCCTTAGTGATTGCACATTTGGGTGTACTATAAATAACAAGAGAGGTATGTTGTCTCTTTCTTTTCTTTTACTGGGTACACTTGAGAAACCAAAGGCAGGAGCCAAGCTGAAACTTTGTATTTATTCAATCAGTTGAGTTAACTTGTACAGAAAGATTGAAGCTCAAGAACACAGGAGTGGGGAAGCCGGGATGGCTCAGTGGGTTGAGCATTCACTTTGCAGCTCCAGGGACTGAGGATCGAATCTCAGCCCCAGCCCATGTGGACCCATATGCTGAACTGGGGAGTGCCCCCAGTTCGTTTCTCACCGGGGCAAGACCCCGGCCCAGTTCCTGCCCTATGCAGCCCCAAGCCCACCTATGGAATGAAACTATGTGGAAAAACTGATGATGTGCAACTATGGAGACTGTTCTGGGCCCTCCCCCTTCTCTCTGTCTCTGTCTCTGCATCTCACTCTCTCTCTCACTGTTAAAAACAATACAAATAAATCTTAAAAAAAAAAAAGAACACAGGAGTAGTGTAAGCATTAACTGTGTCTCCAGCTACAGTGTACCTTTGTGAAGCTTTAGGTTTAGATTGACATGTGCTGAAGGATTCAGAAAGATCACTGACATTCTTTTCCATAGGACCCGAGATTCTCTGCAGCCCACAAAGGCATTCTGAATTAAAGCCAGATTCTTGGGAGTGTGGTACTCACTGTTTTATCTCCCGAAAGCCACGATCATCTTAAATTTCAAAAGAAAATGAAAGAGCAAAGAGTGAAGGATCAAATTATTTTAAATGTATGATTAATTTCCTCACCTTGATCAGGCAATTCCTTAAGAACTCCCCTTCTTATCAGCTCCTCTCTACTTTGTCTTGTGGATATCTTCCTTTCTAATACTTTTAAAAAGAATAAGCACAAGTAAGAATCCAGACATGGCTTAAAATAATTATGAAAAACATTCCAAGTAGAATTTAGCATCTTCATTCTGTTCACTTTTGGGCTCAAACCCCAGTTTTTCTAGTTGCCTAGTAAAACATGTGATTAACGTCAACATAATTAGGATAAGGGCAATGATTCCAGGCCACGAGCCGAAACCCAGCCACCATGCCTGGTCTTTCCAATAATGATGTTTAGCCAAGAATCCAGACAAATTATTTCACATCAACTGCAGAACACAAATTTCTCTATAGTACTTCTCACTTTGGAATATTCCTGTCTTTGGCAACGATGCATTCTAAAACATAGGTCTCTATGACCATGCAATGTACGTACAAGATATGTATGCTTACATTAAAAACAAACTTTCAGTAAATAGTCAGGTAAACCAGAGAAAAGGAACTACTTTTCCAGTGTTTTCCCTCTCACACCATCTATTACAAAAATCTAACACATCAGGTATCTGTAACTCTTTTCCTTGCCATACTCAAAAATTCTAGAGTGTTCTGGTATATCCTCTGACATATTCCAAGTCTTAGGAGAACGGAGTCAATTCATGCTTTCATAGCACATAAAGTGATGGGGATTTAGCACTGCTTCTTCCTTCTTCTGTAACAATCTAAATTCCAGTTACAACTTCAGAACAGAGCTTAGAAGCTCAGAGTGGGCCTTTAGTAGTGACCTTATATGTGTATATTAGTTCCTGAACCCTAAACATCTATGTAACTGCAAACTCCATTCCCCACTTTCAGGGCCCAAGAAGGTGTAACAAATTAATATGTGGTCATGTCATCTATTGATCTTGGGAACCAACATTCCCCAAAGTGTATTATTCTGCAGAAATCTCTTCCCTCCAGACACTCTGTTCAAAGAAGTGCCTTCACACAGCACAAAAGGGCCAGAGAAAGGCTCAGAGCAGTTTGGTGAGAAGGAAAGGTCCATTGGTGGAGATGGGGTAGCCACAGCAGAACTAGATTCTGACCCTTCCTACAGTTCCGACTCCTGTGCTCGTAATCTGCAAATCCTAGAGGCACCCTAGACAACATAATTGCTAGAGCCAAGTGAAACCCCATTACTCCAAGCCACTCCCTGACACAGACAAACAGAGCTCATGGTAATGCTAAGAACATGTTTATCTGCGGGGGCTCCAGGTGACCTGAAGCAAGGACACTTTGAAGACAGAAGGCAAGAGGGTGGAGTGTTCTTGGGCCAGGAACTTTGGATTAAGCACCAGAAAGTTCTCCGTAAGTGTTTGGTAATGTCTTGAGCCCCAGAATTGCAACACTTCGATGCTCTTGAAGAAGCTGGAATTTTTTTTCCCCTTTCGGATAACTAGGAATTGTATATTTCTTTCTTTTTTTTTTAAACTGGTTGCCAGAAAGGTCATAGTGAAACTTACTATTTAACACAGATTTCATAAAGCAATTCAGGGATAAAATTATTCCCTCCCCCGCCCCCCTCCCCATCCACCTGATGTCATTTTTATTTTATTTACAGCATATGTATTCTTTGTTCTAAGTTTGTCAAACATTTTTTAATAGAATCAGAATGCCAACAAACAAGAAAACGAATACGTGCATAAATGAACAGTCAGAAGAATAAGGGACATCTTATTAGTTCAGATGGAGAGACACACAGAACAGTCTCCTTTTTTTTTAGATCACTCGCACACCTCTGCTGCCCACTCTCCTTCCAGAAGCCAGTAACAAGATCTCACTTAATTGCTGGTGATGTCAGTGGACACAGTGAACTGCACGTGGTGGTGGTGGCAGGGAGGCAGCAGGAGCTGTTTTTCTTGGGAGTTCTTTTACGTAAAAAGAACACTGTTATTTAAGTGCAGCTTCAATGTGTTCAGGTTTCTGTCAAAGAGGAAGGAACCCCTGTCAGCATAGGAAGCTGAAGAACAATGCCCACAGTGACAGTGTGGGGCAATGCTGAGACTGCGCAGGAGGCCAGGACGAACCCTGACTACTGTGGTCTCGCCAGGACTGTCCGAATCCATTCAGGTGTGATTGGGGCTCTAAGGGGAGGCAGGCCTCTGAAGGCAGTCGTCTCAGCCTCTGTTCCTGGAGGGTGGGCCCAGAGACCCCCAGCTCAGTGGCCCTAAGTCTGAGGATGCAGGTGGCACTAGGCCTGGGGACCAGGCCACATTCTGGGCAAACAAAGGCACTGCCGATTTTGAATACTGTTGCTGAGGTGGTCTGCCCCTTGTTCTTAGGAAACAGAACTTTCGATCATTTTCTATAAAGTGGCCGCAAACACAACATGGTCGTCAGGAGTCCCAGATTCTAGACCGAAAACTTCCACAACTAGTTGTGAGACATTGGGCTTTTGACCCATTATGTAAATTGAGGGATGAGATTCAATGGTTCCTAAAGGACAGTTCAGCTCAGATGCTGGGTGTTCCTGTCACTCGTCAAGGCCACGCTGCAATCTCTGCTTTGGGCACCTTCAAAAGTTTTCATTCTTGCACGAAAAAACTCATTTGAGAGCCCGGATCATGTCCTGTTTTTGCTTTTGCCTTTCCATCATGGATCCCAGAGGATGTTTTAATTTAATTTTAAGTTTTCTGTTGCTTTAAATCTAACTTAATCTCCACTAAAAAATCCCTCCTCTTTCTTCCTTGTAAATCCTGGAGCTCTGAAGCAGCTTGGCTTCCTGACAAGACTCCAGACCAACAGCTTTGCTCTGTGGCTCTACCTCCTTCAAACGAGCCCTGATAGGAAAATGCCTTTGACTATTTGTTTGGTTTTTGGCTGAGCGCATTTTTAACACATAAAGCAGATAGCTGTGTACAGGGCCAACGAGAACAAACTGCAGGCGACTGAGCATGGAAGGTATGTCGTTAGGGCACCAAGTTCCAACCACCACTGTCCCAGAAGAACAAGTATTTCACTCTTCGTCTTTTAAAATATTTGCCTCCTGTTTATATAGTGTCTGTGTGTTTGCAGAGCGCGTTCACTGGACACTTTTCATGGGCTCAGAAGGGCTGTGCATTGGAATGAGCCTGAGAGGTCATCCTAGTCCAACATGCCACACAAAGCAAGAGTCATTTCAGGAAAGTTTCTGCGGTGTGCTCACCTGCCTGGCCTGCAAACATTTACAGGCAGGGTGGTCACTAAGGCAAAGCCCACTCCAGATAGCCATCACCCTACCCTCATTTTTAGGAAGGCATTTCTCTTAAGGAGTGGAAATCGGACTCCGTGTAACTTCCCGAGAGCTCTAGACCAGAATAAGCCATCTATGCGGGGACAACAGCCCGCGTTAGCTCACTGCTCACTGAGAGCAAAGCAGGTGATTGAGGCCTCCTATAATCTCATCCCAAGTACCCCGCCAGCTGCTCCTTGACTCTGAAGCTCACACAACTCTGCAAGAACAATGGTACTTTGGCGGGGGGGGGGGGGGGG
>PVKE010023800.1:0-24337 GCA_004027555.1 Craseonycteris thonglongyai | reverse complement strand
ATCCTCAGTCCCCAGGGCTGCAAAGTGAGTGCTTAACCCACTGAGCCATCCCGGCTTCCCCTTGTTTGTTTATTTTTTTTTAAGATTTTATTGTTTTTGACAGAGACAGACAGACAGAAGTGGGAGGGCCTAGAGCAGTCAGTCTCTGTAGTTGTATGTCATCAGTTTGTGACATGGTTTCATTTCACACAGGTGGGCAGGGGGCCATGCAGGATGGGGCTGGGACTCGATCCTCGGACCCCCAGGCTGCAAGGCGAGCACTTAACCTGCAGAGCCATACTGGCATCCCCTGTTTGTTTCTTTATTTTGTTTGTTAGATTCCACGTATAAGTGAAATCACATTGCATCTGTCTCTATCTGACATTCTACTCAGACAATACCCTCTAAGGCTATGCATGCTGCCACAGATGACATGAACCCATTGCCTTCCATGGCCATTATTGCATCTTATATATGTACCACCTCCTCTCTATCCATGCATCCCTCGATGCACCCAGGCTGGCTCCACATCTTGGCCATTGTAAACAATGCTGCAATGAACATAAGAATGCACATGTTGTCTCAAAGCGATATTTTGGGTTTCTTCAGATATATAACCAGAAGTGGGATTACTTGGCTCTTTTTGGTCTCGTATTATAGCCTTTGTTTTAAAGTCTGTTTTGTGTGGTATAAAAGTATTGATACCCCAGTTTTATTTTTGTGTTGTTTGCTTGTTTCCATTTTCATGAAATATCTTTCTTCCGTCCCTTTACTTTTAGTCTGTGTGTGTCATTCAATCTGAAATGAGTCTCTTGTAGGCAGCATATGTAAGGGTCTTGTTTTCTCAGCTATTCACCCATACTGTCTTTTTGTTTTACATTTAATGATTGATATTTTTGGCAACTATCACTTTTCTGTCTTTCTTTTTTAGTTGTTAAATTTATTTGGGTGACGTTGGTAAAAATTACATAGGTTCCCGGTGTACAATTCTATATTATTACATTGTCTATGCATTGTATTATGTGGTTACCACCCAGGGTCAGCTGTCTTTTTTTATTTTTCTAAAATAGCTGTCTTTTCATCATCATGTATTTGATGTGCGGTCCCTACTCCCTCACCCCCCTCCTACTCTTCCACCCACCTTCCCCTTTACCCTCAGGTAACCACTAAACTGTTCACTGTGTCCATGTTTTTTTCTTTTGTTTCCTTGTTACTTTCAGTTTTATATTCCACCTATAAGTGAGGTCATGCTTCTTGATTCTTTCATTCTGACTTATTTCACTTAATAAGATGGTTTCAAGGTCCATCCATATTGTCACAAGGGGCTGTATTTAATCTTTTCTTATCGCTGTGCAAACGTACCACAACTTCTTTATCCAGTCGTTTGTCAAAGAACGCTTTGGTTGATTCCACGACTTGGCCACCATGAACAGTGCTGTGATGAACATTGGAGTACATATATCTTTGCAAATTATGGTTTTCAAGATTTTGGGGTATATACCCAGTAGAGGGATTGCTGGGTCATATGGCAATTCCATTCCTAATTTTTTGAGGAATCCATACTGCTTTCCATAGTTTCTGTATCAATTTACATTCCCACAAGCAGTGTATGAGGGTTCCTTTTTCTCCAAGCCTCTCCAGCACTTGTTGTTCCTTGTCTTGTTGATTATAGCCATTCTAACAGGTGGTTTTAATTTGCATTTCCCGAATTGCTAGTGATATGGAGAATTTTTTCATATATCTGTTGACTGTTCATATGTCTTCATGGGAGAAGTGTCTGTTTAGGTCTTCTGCCCATTTTTTAAATTGGGATTTTTTTTGTTCAGTTGTATGAGTTTTTATATATTTTAGAGATGAGCCCCTTATTACAGGCATTGTTAGCAAATATTTTCTCATATTCAGTTGGTTTTCTTTTTACTTGGTTGATGGTTTTCTTTGCTGTGCAGAAGCTTTTTAGTTTGATATAGTCCCATTCATTAATTTTTGTTTTTACTTTCCTTGCTTTGGGGTCAAGTTCATAAAGTGCTCTCTGAGCCCAAAGTCTATAAGTTTAGTGCCAATGCCTTCTTCTATGAACTTTATAGTTTTGGATCTTAGGTGGAGGTCCTTAATCTACTTTGAGTTAATTTTGGTATATGGTGACAGTTCAGTCCAGATTCATTCTTTTGCATGTGATTTTCCAATTTTCCTAGCACCATTTACTGAAGAGGCTTTCTTTTCTCTACTATATATTTTTTGCTCCTTTGTCAAAAATTACCTGTTCATATATTTGTGGGTTTATTTCTGGGTTTTTGATTCTGTTCCATTGGTCTGTATGTCTATTTTTTTTTTTTTTCCCAATACCAAGCTGTTTTGATTGCGAAAGTATAGACTGAAGTTGGGAAGCATGATGCCCTGAGCCTAATTTTTTTTTTTTTTGGTGGAGGATTGCTTTGGTGATTTGGGGTCTTTTGTGGTTCCATATGAATTTGATGATTTGTTTTTTTAAATCTATGTCTCCAAAGAATGTCTGTGGGATTTCAATGGAAATTGCATTAAATCTGTATATTGCTTTGGGTAATATGGCCATTTTAACTATGTTGATTCTTTCAATCCATGAACTTGGAATATCTTTCCATTTCTTTGTATCTTCTTCAATTTCTTTTAATAGTGTCTTTGTTGACTTTATTCCTAACTACTGTATTCTTTTTGTTTTGATCATGAAAGGTATTGTTTTCCTCTTTTTTCCTGAAGTTTTGTTGTTTGCATATAAAAATGCTGTGGGTTTTTGTACATTGATTTTGTATCCTGCAACTTTACTGTACGCAATTATTATTTCTAATAGTTTTCTGGTGGAGTCTTTAGGGTGTTCTGTATAAAGGATCATGTTGTCTGCAAAAAGTGACAGTTTAACTTCTTCGTTTCCAATTTGGATGCCTTTTTTTTCTTTCTCCTGCCTGATGGCTCTGGTTAGAACTTCCAGCACTATGTTGAATAGCAGTGGTGATGGGAGACATCCCTGTCTTGTTACTGACTTTAGAAAACAAGGTTTCAGTTTTTCGCCATTCTTATGACATTTGCTGAGTGTTTGCCGTATATGGCCTTTATTATGTTGAGGTATTTTCCTTCTATACTCATTTTATTAAGTGTTTTGATCATAAATGGATGTTGTGTCTTATTGAATGCTTTTTCTGCATCAATTGATATAATCATATGGTTTTTATCTTTTATTTTGTTTATCTGCTATATCACATTGATTGATTTGTGTATGTTGAACCTTCCTTGTGTCCCTGGGATGAATCCCACTTGATGGTGATATATAATCTTTGTAATGCATTGTTGTAGTCTATTTGCTAGTATTTTACTTAGGATTTTTGCCTCAGTGTTCATCAGAGATATTGGTCTACAGTTTGTTTCTTTTTAATGTTTTTACCGGTTTTGGGTTAGGGTTATGTTTACCTAGAAGCATGAGTTGGGAATTCTTGACTATTTTTTAATTTTTTGGAAGAGTATGAGGAGGACAGGTGTTAGTTTTTATTTGAATGCCTAGTTAAACTCATTAGTGAGACCATCTGGTCCTGAACTCTTGCTTCTCTGGAGGGTTTGGATGATTGTTTTAATTTCCTTACTTTTGATTAGCCTGTTTAGATTATGCAGTTTTCTTGATTCATTCTAGGTAGACTTACATGTTTCTGGAAACTTGTCCATTTCTTCTAGTTTGTAAAATTTGGTGGTATATTGGGAAGCCGGGATGGCTCAGTGGGTTAGGCGCTCACTTTGCAGCCCCGGGGACTGAGGATCAAATCTTGGCCCCGGCCGTGCTGGCCCATATGCTGAACTGGGGAGTGCCCCCAGTTCAGTTCTCACCAGGGCAAGACCTCGGCCCAGTTCCTGCCCTGTGCAGCCCCAAGTCCACCTGTGGAATGAAACTATGTGGAAAAACCGATGATGTGCAACTATGGAGACTGTTCTGGGCCCTCCCCCTTCTCTCTGTCTCTGTCTCTGTATCTCTCTCTGTCAAACACAATAAATCTAAAAAAAAAAATTGGTGGTATATAGGCCTTCATAGTATTCTTGTATGACCCTTTTATTCCTGTGGCATCAGTACCGTAATTCCTCTCCTCTCATTTCTAAGTTTGGTTATTTGTGTCTTTTCTCTTTTTATCTTAGTGAGCCTTGCCAGGGCTTTGCAAATTTTACTAATTTTTTGAAGAACCAGCTCTTTGTTGCATTAATTTATTTGCTGTTTTTCTGTTCTCAATGCAATTTACTTATGCTTTAATTTTTATTATTTCCATCCTTCTGCTGACATTTTTTAAATTCTTTTTTTTCTAGTTCTTTAAGATGTGATGCTAGGTGGTTTACTTGTGATTTTTCTTCTTTCCTGGGCTCGGCCTGTAGTGATAAAATTTCGCGAGGCTGACATGACTCAGTGGGTTGAATGCTTGCTTTGTAGCCCTGGGGACCAATGCTGAAATCCCAGCCTATGCTTGTGCAGTCCCTTTTCCTGAACTGGGGTGTGCTTACCATGTGGGAGGCCCCAAGTTCTGTTCTCACTACCCTGTTCAGACCCTGCCTCCCATGCTGTAGTCCCCCAGCCCAGTTCCCACCTTATGCGGCCCCCTTCCACCTGTGTCAAACGAAACCATGTTGAAAACTGATGATGTACAGCTATGGAGACTGCTCTGGTCCCTCCCCTTTCTGTCTGTCTGTCAAAAACAAAATAAATAATGATAGTAAATTTCCCTCTTATTGCTGCTTTTGTTACATCCCAGTAATTTTGATATGTTGTGTTTTCATCATCATTAGTTTCTGTGTATTTTTAAATCTGTTCTTTTATTTCGTCTTTGATCCAGTCAGTTTTTAATAACATTGTTTAATCTCCATGTAAAGGGTGTCCCAAAATTCACACAAGATTTGAATTTTGCATCATTTGTGTGGTAAAGTGTTGCCAAGGGAAAAAAAAAGACAGCGTGACAGCTGACAGTTCAGGGTTATTAAAAATGGAGCACTACATGAAAGAACAATGTGTTTTCATTGTTGAGCAATGTAAATTTACAAATTTTAATTATAAACCTGTGTTTTCTATCAAAATTACTTCTTGCATGAATTTTGGGACACCATTTTATATGTAGTTTTCCCTGCTTTCTTTTTGCAGTTTATCTTCAATTTCAAAGCTTTGTAGTCAGAGAACATACTTGGTATGACTTCAATCTTCTTAAATTTGCTGAGGCTAGCTTTGTGTCCCAGCATATATTCAACTAGAAAAGAATGTATAGTTTTGTGTTGTAGGATCAGATGTCTTGTAAATGTCAATTATGTCCAATTGCTGGAATGTATCATTTAAAGTTGATATTTCCTTATTTATTTTTTGTTTGGATGATCTGTTCATAGCTGTCAAGGGAGTGTTCAGGTCCCCTACTATAATTGTGTTGTTGTCAATATTTTATTTAGATCTGTTAGTAGTTGCTTTGGAAATGTTGGTGCTTCTTGGTTGGGGGTATATATATATATATACATATACACACTATATATACCTATATTATATATAGATATTTTATCTATCTAGCTATACACCTATATTATATATAGATATTTTATCTATCTCTCTATATAAACATATATGTATATATATATATGTATGTACATATATGAACACACACACACTAATAATTGTTATGTCTTCCTTTGTAGTGTTCCTTTTATCATTATAAAATGTCCATTTTTGTTCCTTAGTACCTTTTTGATCCTGAAGTCTGTTTCATCCAATATAAGTATGGCTACCCCTGCTCTTCTCTGGATGCCATTTGCTTGGAGTACTTTTTTTTTCACCCTTTCACTTTGAGTCTGTTTGTCCTTGTGGCTGTGGTTTATCTCTTGTAGGCAGCATAAGGTTGGTTTATGCTTTTTAATCCAGTTAGCTAATCTGTGTTTTTTTATTGGTGAGATCAGTCCATTAACATTTAGGATGATGATTGGTCTATAAGGATTTCCTATAGCCATTTTATCCTTTGTTTTCTGGTAGCCCTTTATTTCAATTCCTTCATTGTTTTTTTTCTTTCTGTCAATTTAGGTTTATTTATTTATTTATTTATTTATTTATTTATTTATTTATTTATTTATTAGGTTTTGGTTTTTTTTGACAGAGAAAGAGAGTTAGAGCAAGACAGAGAGAACGAGGAGGGGTAGAGCAGACTCCGTAGTTGTATGTCGTTACTTATCAACATAGTTTCATTCCTTAGGTTGGCGTGGGGCTGAGCAGGACAGGAACCAGGCCATGTAACCTCATGCACGGGAAGCTCACCCCAGTGAGAACTGAACTGGGGCCACACCCCAACTCAGCATATGAGTTTCCACAAGTCAGGGTCGGGATATGATCCTTGGACTCCAGGGCTGCAAGACGAGTGCTCAACCCGCTGAGCTATCCTGGCATCCCATCAGTTTAGTTTGATTGTGTTTTATTAGTTTTTCCTCTGTTTTTTTTTTCTCCTCTCTCTCTCTCTGTTATTTGTCCCAGTTCTAAATTCATTTTGAGTGGTGACCAAGAAGTTTATTTAAAAGAAAGTTTCATATATGCAGTGATCCTGTTTCTTAAGGATGCTTCCTATTTCCATTCTCTTTGAAAGTGTAAACCTTTACTTCTTCCCCTTTTATGTTTTTGTTGTCCCAGTTTATCCCTATTTACTTTTATTATACTTTTAGTTTTGAACCAAATAGCCTCTTTTAGTGTTTTTTTTATATGTCAGCCTCGTGTTGGAGAAATCCCTCACTTGTGTATGTCTAAAAAGGTCTTTATTCTTCCCTCATATCTAAAGGATATCTTTGATGGATATATTATTGTTGGCTGTTAATTTCTCTCTTTCAATATTTTGAGTACTTGATTGAACCCCCTCCTGGCTTGTAGAGTTTCGGTTGAGAAGTCTGATGACATTCTGATGGGCTTTCCTTTATAGGTTATGGTGTCTTTTTCCTGGCTTTCTTGAGAATCCTTTCTTTGACTTTGTCCCTTGACATCTTCATTGTAATGTGCCTTGGAGGTCTGCTGGGATTTAGGTAGGTATGGGCTCTGTTTCCTTCTTGGATTTGAGGTTTCAGTTCTTTCCACGGATTACAGAATTTCTCAGCTAATATTTGTTTGAGCAAATTCTCTGTGCCCATCCCATCCTCTGCTCCCTCCAGAATACCTATTATTCTCATGTTATTCTTTTTAATGGAGTCAGATAGTTCTTGTAGAAATCTTTTATTTCTTTTAACCCACAGGTCTCTTTTTCCTTTTGTGATATTTCCACATTTCTGCTTTTGGTTTCACTAATTCTTTCCTCCATCTTGTCAGGTCTGTTTCCTATGCTAGCTATTTCATGTTTTCATTTCTTTTATTGTGTTGTTTACCTTCAGAATTTATATATATATTTGATAGTTTCAGTTTCTTTGTTAAAGTATTTTTTTTTTCCTTGCGTATTACCTTTCTGTGTTTAGTTGTCTTTCTTTGATCTGTGTGTTTTCCAAACTCCAATCTTGAATTCTGTGTCACTTCGCTTATATTTTCCATATCTTTAAGTTCTTTTTATGGAGGTTTTTTTTTTTTTTTTTCTGAGCCACTTTGTTTCTTAAGGTACTCATAGCTGTTGGACAGTTTTTCTTCCTGGGCATCAGGACTTTTCCCCTGGTAGCTATGAAGAGGTCTTTCTTTTGCTTTGCAGCTGGTGTTGCTGCAGCATCTTATATTTTCTCTTGGTTATTCAATTTTCTCATAGTGGGAGACTTTTTAGAAGGTGGGCTTCTCTTTTACTCAGTCACCCTGGTCTCTGTCCACCTCCTTTTTGGAAGAAATGGTGTGTGTTGGTATTCTATGCCTCTGAGATCCCGCTGCAGTCAAGCTGCCACAGCTGTGCTTCACAGTTTTCCTAGGTCCCTCTGCCAGCATCAGCAGGAAGGGTGGGGTGGGATTTGTTGGAAAAGGCATAGATGTGTTGGCTTCATAGGATAATGGTGGCTTTCTGGCTTAGCTGACTATATGCTGGCACTGGGTGAAGTTTGTGGGATAGGTCAAGCCTTGGGAAAGAGCAAGGGGAAGCAGCCCTATTCTGTGTCTGTGCAGTTCTATAGCTGGAGGCCTACCTTGTTGAGGGCCATACCATGTTTCAGCAGCTGGCACCCTCCTGCCACCAGCACTCTGGTCACTGGCATGCTCTCTGGCCACCCACTTCTTGCTTCAGCTGCTAGCCCTATACTCCAGCCACTGTCCCCGAACCTGGCTGCCCACCACTTGCTTCAGCAGCCAGCCTTGTGCTCTGGCTGCCTGCACTCCTCTTCAGTTGCCACTGGTGCCATGCTCCAGCCTCCATGCTGTGCTATGGCCACCTGTGCCATGCTATGGCTGCTTTTTCCTTGCTCCTGCCGCCAGCATCACCATATAGCTGCCTGTGGCCCACTTCTTCAGTCTGCCCCACGCTTCAGCTGCCTGTGCCTCCACTTTTGTTGGTTCTTGGCCTCCAACCTACCCAGAGTCATTCCCTACCTAGGTCAGTACTCCCAAGCTCCCACCTCAGTTTCTCCTCTGCCGATCTTCAGGTAAGTGACTGGGTAGGTCTCCGGGTCATGCTCTTCGGGATGTTTCTGCACTATTACCTTCCCTTCTCTCGTTTGCCTCCCCTTTCTCTGGCCTTTTGGTATTTTCTTGTGGTAAGTGGGGTCTTTCAGCTGAGGCTATGTGTTGCTTAGGGATTACCTGGTTGGATTTTAGTTGTTCAATTTGTTGTTCTTTCCAGGAGAGGTTTCAGGAGCTCCTCAACGGCAGCATCTTGATGATGTTGTATAGGATCTATTTTAAAGGTAACAATGGCAGGACTTACTGATGATCTGAATGTGTGGTGTAAGTAGAAAAGATAAATTACAGATGCCTCCTTGATTTTAGACCTGGAAAACTGAATAAACAGTGGTGTCATTACCCAGATGAGGAAGAATGGTAAAGCAGCAGGTTAGGGTTTGGGAGATAGTATGTCTGAAGCTCACTCAGGAGTACAGGACAGGAAATATTAACTCAAAAGTTTATTCACAATACATGTAGGAGCCCAGAAAATAAAGAATCAATATCTGCTATGTCCATTCTTCATATGTGCAAAATCATAGGCATGAAGGAGCAGAGACCTAAACCTGGTTCAGGAAATAGTTTGTTCTGAGGGAAAGAGTATGAGCTGTATGAGTATGTTTTTTCCTAAAAATTTGAAGCCACACACGCACACACACAATACTCGTGCACACGTGGGTATGTATACAGTGGTCTTTCCTTAGCCCTGGTTTGGCATTCCATGGTTTCAGTTACCCACAGTGTGAATATATCAAATGGAAACTTAAATAGTTCATTAGTTTTAAATTGCATGCCGTTCTGAGTGTTATGATGAAATTCTGCTCTGTCCTGTCTGGAAGGTCTATCATCCCTCTGTCCAGTGTATCCGTGATGTATAAGTTATCCACCCCACTTAGTAGCCCTCTCATCAGATCAATAATAATAGTACCCTAACATTGTGTCCCAATGCCTACACCATTCACCTCACTTCATCTCATCCCACATCATCAAAAGAAGGGTGAGAACAGTAGAATATATTTTGAGAGAGACCCTATTAAAATAATTTTATTACAGTATAGTTGTTCTATTTTATTATTGATTATTGTTAATCTCTTGCTGTTCCTAATTTATAAATTAAACTTTATCACAGGTATGTATGTATAGGAAGAAGCAGTATAATATAGGGTTCAGTACTTTTTGTGTTTTCAGGCATCCACTGGGGGACTTGAACATATCCCCTATGGATGGGGTGGGGTGGGGATACTGTTCACACACACACACACACACACACACACACACACACACACTCTTGATTATGCAACAGTCTGCTTCTTGAGACACTGTGCTACACCCTGAGAGCTGCATGAATATGTAGGACCCACTTTGTTACCTGATATGTGTACACAGGCAGTGTTTGTCCATTAACTGTTGATATTCATATATATATAATCACTTTGATAACTGTTAGTGTCATGAGTATCTAGTTTTATAATGTATTAGTGATAGACATTGATTCATTGTAAACATTTATGCTGCTTGCTATGTTACTGAAATATGATTAAGAGAATAAATTTACTTTTGAGATTTTTTTATTGCTATCTTAATCCAAACATGACTGACTCATGTTTGGATTAAGTGTCTATGAACAAATAACTAAGAAATACTAAGTTAATTGATGAGTTTCATAAATATTAATCCTCTTGATTCTTAAAAGAGATAGGGATGAAAACTACATAGGATGTGTTGGTAACACTTGAGTGATTTAATTCATGGTGCAACCTTTTAGTATTGTGTCTAGTTTCTGCTGTTTGAAATTTTCCATACTGTAAAGATTAAAAGAAAATGAAGAAAAATGGGAAATAAACCTTTCTTGAGAAAAAGGAGGAGTATTTCATCAGATTCCCCAGAATGAGGGCCTGGTGGTGGGTATTCAGGAGGATGAAGCATCACAGGACTTTTATAAATCAGGATTTTAACTCTTGTGCTTTCCAGAGAGTCATGCAGGCTCAGAACTTTGGGAAGAAAACTCACATAAATGAGTATGTTCACAGAAAAATAGGGATCATTGGGTGGCCCAAAAAATTGAGCAAAAATTTGTCGGGAGAGTCTCCCTGAGCTCAGAGAAACCCAGGGTTAACATCTGATAGCAGAGTGCATAACCCCAGTTTTCAACAATAAGAAATCTGCCAACACTGCCCATTGAGATCTTTTAAAACAAGCTTGTCCAAACTGCAGCCTGTGGGCTACATGCAGCCCAGTATAGTGTTATGTTTTGTTTTTTTTTTAAGACTTATTTAACTGTTTTGACAGAGAGAGACAGAGAGGCAGAGAAGGGGGAGGGCCCAGAGCAGTGTCCATAGTTGTATGTCATCAGTTATTGACATGGTTTTGTTCCACACAGGTGGCGGAGGCCGCCCAGGGTGGGAACCAGGCTGGGAGCTCCCCTCATTGGAGGCATGCCCTGGTGAATTGAGGGCCAAACCAGGGGCCTCCCATATGGGAAGCTCACCCCAGTGAGAACCGAACTGGGGGTCCACATGGGCTGGGGCCAGGATTTGCTCCATGGACTCCGGCTTAACCTACTGAACCATACCAGCTTACCCCCAGTACATCTTTGAATGCAGCCCAACACATTTATAAATTTCTGTAAAACATTATGAGATATTTTTTTTGGCGACCTTTCTTAGCTTATCAGTTATCATTATTAGTGTTAGTGTATTTTATGTGTGGCCCAAGACAATTCTTCTTCCAGTATGGCTCAGGAAAGCCAAAAGGTTGGACACCCTTGCTCTAAAACAATAAAGCAGTGCCTTAATATTCCAAAATGATGTGCACTGATACTGCATAAAATAGTCAAACTCATAGAAACCGGAAGGAGAATGGTGGTTTCCAGAGGATGGGGGGAGGGGTTCATGGAGCTGTTGCTCAGTATGTATAAAACTTCAGTTATGCAAGAGGAGTAAGTTCTAGAGATCTGGACAACATTGTGCTTGTAGCTAACAAAACTGTGTTGTGCACTTACAGATTTGTTAAGATAGATTTCATGTTCAATGTTCTTACCACAATAAAATATGATGTGCACTGCTCTGTATATGTATACATATTGTATGTTTTAGTTTTATTTATACATAATATACAATTTATATACAATAAATTACCCATTTTATGTAAATAGTAAAACGAATGCAGTTATGTAACTGCCACAACTGAGAACGTTTCCACCCCTCATGCCACTTTGCAATCCTCTCTCCCTCCTTAACCACTGATTTTTTATTAGAATTTCCTATATACTATGTAGCATATTGAGTCTGACTTCTTTCACTTAGCATAATGATTTTGAGATTCATCCTTGTAACAGGAATTTCTTTTTATTGTTGAAAAAGTATGGATATTCCACAATTTGTTTACTTATTCACCTGTTGTTGGACACTTAGGTTGTTTCCACTATATTATACATATTATGAATAAAACTGCTAAGAACATTCACATCCAAACATGCTTTGCATGAACATGTTTTCACTACTCTTTGGTTAACACCTAGGAGTGGGATTCCCAGGTTGTGTGATAAGTGTATATCTCATTTTATAAGAACAGCCAAATTGTTCTCCAGCAACTTGTGGTAGAATGGTAACTTTTCAGTTCATGATTTAAAATTTTTACTATACATATGTATCCATACTGTATTACAATTTGCATTTTTATTCAATGTTTGAGATCTGTTCATGTTGATACATAGAAGTGATTTAATTTAGTAGTGTTCTATTGTCAAAATGTCACAATTTTTAATGTTTTTTTCTCAATTGACCATTTTTTCAGTTCTGTGAATTGCCTGTTCATATCTTTGCCCTACATTTTTATTGGCTCACTTGTTCTTTCACTTCTAGGATTTCTTTATATAATTTGCATATTTATTTGTTGACTATATTAGGTTACAAATAATTTCTCCTAATCTGTGTCTTAACTTTTATTTATGCTGTCTTATGAGTATACAGAAGTTTTCAATTTGATGCAAATATATCAGTCTTTCTTAGGCCTTTTTGCTTTTTGTATTTTTAAGAAATTCTTTTCTATATAGAGGTTACAAAGATATTTTACATTTTCTTCCAAAAAACTGATGAGTTGCTTTTCATGTTTACATTTTACATTAATTTGGAAGGTAGTTTTTTAATGGTATAGTAATGATCTACCTGTTTTTTCCACATGGAAAAGTCAGTTGTCCATGACTTTTGAGTGTCTGTGTATTAGTTTCCCAGGGCTGCTATAACAAAGTACCACAAACTGGGTGACATAAAACAGTAGCTATCCTTTCACAGTTCTGGTGGCTAGAAATCTGTAATCAAGGTATCATAAGGATCATGCTCTCTCTGAAGCTCTAGGGAGAACCTGTTCCAAGACTTTCTCTTAGCTTTTGGTGGTGACATTTGATCATTGGTGTTCCTTGACTTGCAGCTTGCATAAGTCTCTTTCTCCATCGTTACCTGGCATTGTCCTTTCAAGTATCTGGATCTTTGTTTCTTTTCTTTGGAGATGGCTCATCCATAGACCTTCTTGGTCCTGCTCTGCCTGACCCTTCAGGCCAAGCCTAGTCACCTAAATCCCAGTGCAGGCTGGGCATGGTGCATGCTGAAACTCCCATTGGGGCCCCCACCCTTTTGTTTTTATTGCTTTGTTGCAGAACACCTTGGATAATGTTGACTAGAATTGGTAAGTAGACTTCTTTGCATCTTAGGAGTAAGGTGTTCCTTATTTCACCATAAAGTATGATGTCAGGTGTAGGTTCTTTCATAGATGCCCTTTATTAGATTGAGGATGGTCCCTATAATTCCTAGTTACCGTAACTGATTTTTTAATCACAAATTATTATTGATTTTTTCAAGTGCTTTCTTACATTATAAAAAATATATAAAACAAAAGGAAAAAAGTAAAAACAAAAAATGTATTCTATGGTTTTTCTTTTAGTTTTTAATATGAAATATATTGATTTTGAATGCTAAAGCATTCAAGGAGAAACTGTTACCATTTTTTTATAGATTGTTTCAATTTGCTATTTTTAAAAATAAATTTTCCATCTATGTTTGTGCAAGATCTTGATCTATGATTTTCCTTTCTTGAGTTTGAACCCCACAAATCTTGACATATTTAGTTCAAAACATTTCCAAGTTTTCATTACTTCCTCTTTAATTCATGGCTCGTTTAGTAGTGTGTTGTTTAATTTCCAAATATTTGGGGATTGTTCAGATATGTTAGTAGTTTCTCATTTATTCTGCCCTGGTGATAGAACATACCTTTTATGATTTCCATTTTTTTAATTGTTTTGTGTGTGTGTGTGTGTGTGACAGAGACAGAGACAGAGAGAAGGGGGGAGGGCCCAGAAAGCAGTCTCCACAGTTGTACATCATCAGTTCTACCTTCCCCCTGCCCCCGACATGGTTTTGTTCCACAAAGGTAGGTGGGGGCCCCGCAAGGCGGGAACTTGGCTGGGGGCCTCCTGCATGGGAGACACACCCCCTCAAGCCAGGGGCTGAACAGGGGCAAGAACCAAACTGGGGGCCTCCTGCATGGGAAGCATGCCCCAGTTCAGCATATGGCTTCACATGGGTGGGGCTGGGATTTGATCCTTGGTCCCTGGGTCTGCAAAGCGAGCACTTAACCCGCTGAGCCATCTGGGCTGATTTCCATTCTTTTAAATCTCTTGAAAATTGTTTTATGGCCCCAAATATGTGAATTTGAAAAGAATGTATATTATGCTGCTGTTGTGTGTTCTATAAACATCACTCAATTGAAAATCTTATATATCCTTACTGATCTTCTATCCACTTATGCTATGGATTACTTAAGTGTTGAAATATCTAATTGAAAATTAGCCTATATTATTTCAATTTTACCTGTTTTTATTTCGTGTATTTTGAACTTTTGTTCTAAGTGTACTGGAGCTAGATATTTGTATTACTTTTACATTCCCAAATGCCCAGATACAGAGGTATCTTCCTGGAGGCCAATTTCTGCAGAAAAGAAACTTCCCATCTCTAGCAAGAGGGTAAATCCCTGGTTGACAGTGTATGGGCTTGGGGAAGAGGGTATATGTATAAGGGGTGAGGGGAATGCTCCATATACAGATAGTCATTAATCTCACTACTTTCCCTCCATGTGTCACTCTCATTCTCATTAGGCATTTCTGAGTCTGCAGCCAAACTGATTCCTTCTTAGCCACATCTTTGTATGTAAGCAGTATAAATGGTACCTACTTCTTTCTGCTGGCACAATAGCTATCCTCCTCCTTTCAAATTTTTGTAGAGATTTCTTATTTGCTGATGGTCTTTCTCCTCTTCTTTATTGCTATGGTTTTATAAATTAAAATTTTATTTCCCAACATTTTAATTGCTGTCCAATATTTTTTAAAGATGTACTTCTGTTTTTTGAGAGAGAAGGGGAAGGGCCTAGAGCAGTCTCCATAGTTGCACGTCATTGGTTTTCTACATAGTTTCATTCCACAGGTGGGCATGGGGCTGAGCAGGCAGGAACCGGGTCAGGGGCCTCGCACATGGAGCTCGTCCTGGTGAGAACTGAATTGGGGGTAAACCCCAGTTCAGCATATGAGTCTGCACAGGCCAGGATTTAATCCTCAGACCTGGGGCTACAATACAAGTGCTCAACCCACTAAGCCATCCTGGCATCTCCCAGATATGTTTAACAGAAGCCCATCTCCTAGTCCTTTTCCCAGTAGCCATTTTGCTTAGTTGACCAACCCCTGACATTTCTGTAGCCTCAGCTGATCAGGTGCCACATGTTCTCTACATACTAGATTTCCCATCTTACCTGCTGTCAGTTACCAACCTAATGCCAGTTTTATTCTAGTGACTAATTTGGGCATGATTATTTGGATTTTCTCTTGCTTTTATTACCCTAGTGTTCTGCCTTGCACTCCATGCTCAGTTATGATCCTTTCACACCAATGAAAATACAATGAGGAAGGCTATGGGAGCTGCAAAAGTGAACTTCTGTTTATGCCTCCTAATTGGCTGTCATGGTGGGGGGTGGGGAAGGAAGAATTGAAAAAGATTCTAATTTGGAACTGTGACTACAATAGCAGTCACATATTCACCAATATTTTGACCTGAAGATATTAAACAACCAGTGTAGAATGCAAATGCCACTATTGAATTGCTAAGAATTTTAAGAATTGTAAAAGCTTGTCTCAAGTACTCAACAAATAATAATCAGTGATTTAGATCCTTTGCTAAGAATAGTGATAGAATTATCAGTTGAATATAATGATTACTGAGACTACCCGAAGGCCCTTCCTTGTTCAACTCAACAAATATTGGTAAAGCATCTAGCCTGGGTACCCTTGAATTTTGAAAAGGAATGAGGTTTCAGCATTCCTAATACCTGTCTTTTCTTTTTTTCATTTTCACATTTCTGAAATTGGGGTATGTGTTAAAAAGTAACCAGAAGTGTTCTTGTTCACAGTCCATGGCATGTGAGGATCTGATAAAAAGTACTTGTCCTGTTCTTCCTGCACAAGCTTTTTCTAATTTATTGGTTTCTCTAAACTTCCTTCCTATAATCAGTAAAATGCTCTCCAAGGACTCTGATTACATTTCAGTTATATTAAGGAAGCTAATGCTTAAAAGATTACAGTAAAAACTAAACAGCATTAAAAATGTTGATAATTCACAGTATATATAAAAGGAAATCTGAAAAAACAGACTATTTTATACCTATTTGAGACTTTGGGTATAATAGCACAGTCACTGCCTTAATCTTTCTATACAGACTGCTCCACTTGGGAGTCAAATATTCTTTTTAAAGATCTATTTTTATTGGTTTTTTGACAGAGATAAAGAAGGGGGAGGGCCCAGAGCAGTCTCTATAGTTGACAGCATTAGTTTTCCATATAGTTTTACTCCACAGGTGGGACGTGGGACTGCGCAGCGCAGGAACTGGGCTGGGAGCCAGTTCAGCATATGGGTCTGCAGGGGCCAGGCCTGGGATTCGATCCTCGGGCTCCAGGGCTGCAAAGCAAGTGCTTAACCCACTGAGCCATCCCAGCTTCCTGGAGTCAAATATTCTGAACTATCTCTGTAGGGAAGACAAATGCTTTAATCTGTCACCCTCCTTCAGTCCTTATTAGATTAGCTGTTTCCCCTAAATTAATGTATACCTTCCCTGTTACCTATGTCCAGTTAACTGATCAGGTTACCTATAATTTGGATGTTAGTTACAACCCCACCATCTCAAGCTAATAAATAAAGCATCCATATTTTTCCTATCTGGTATTTTTCATATATGGGAAAAAACAATTATAGAACACTAGGCAGCCTCCTGAGCACTGCATAAGTTATCATTAATTAACCATCCTTTAGAAGTTCAGGGCTGCAATTAAGAATTCGCTCATTGTATAATAACTTCTGATTTGGTTGTGTATTTGCACTCACTTTTCTACTCTCAACTGTTTCACAGCTTCTTGTATTAACTCCTGGAGGATGAATGCCTAACTTTTTCAGGTGTCCAAGCTCCACACTCAATCCCACCCATATCCCAAGTGAATTATAAATGATGCAATGATTATTTTAGGTTTTACCTTCCCAAACATACTCTCCAAATAAGGTTTAAAAATTGTTACATTGTGATTTTTATATGAAGTGCTTTTAGCCAAATACAATTTTATAAATATGAATTAGATGTCTATAGTGAGGTCGAAAGAGGCTAGGGATGCTGCAAAAACAAATGAGGTTTTTAGGGTACATAAAATATTAAAACAAGTAGGTATTTACCCGAAGAGACAAATATCAGAAACCTTCTCTGCTGACTCCTGTTTTGCTTATGAACATGGGTGGTAAAGGATTTAAGGAAACAAGAGAGGGAAGTGTTGAGAGAGGAACTGAATTCATTTAAATGTTTCAATTTCATTTGAAATGTTTCAACACTGTCTAGATAACTTACTTGGACTTAGTTTGGGGGTGTCACATGAGGTGGTGGGTGACACCTGGAAGAATGACAATTGACTAGTTGCATCTAGGAGAAAGTATAGCACTTACATGCATTTGCTTTGGGAGGCGTGGGTTCAACATCCTGTGAAGTGGTGTATGGGGTGTGCTACATGAGTAGCTCTTCTCCACTGTTTTGTGTGGCGATAGACTGTTTATTGTGTATTTTTACAATAAAAACAACAACTTTCCATGTGTATTATATCTCTAAGCACCCCTCAGAGTAAAACCAAATATTATAGTTTAGACTGGGATACTCAAGGTTCAAAGGAAATATGAAAAACACAAGACATGTGATTTGAAGAGAAATCAGAGTTATTTCTGAGATTGTGAACATGGGGAAACATGTTCTGCTTGGACAAATATAGGCACTCTACACTTAACAACCAAGTTCCATTCCTATGACTAGATTGTCAAGCTAATTGGTTGACAAGCAAGCTTAAAGACAATGTCTTATGGTGTGTCATGGTACCATAGGGTATGTATTTTTCAATAGATATCATGTGATACCACACTCATAAGTGAAATAAGAGGTCTGACAGTTAAGTTTGTGAATTTGGGGGAAGCTGGGATGGCTCAGTGGATTAAGTGCTTGCTTTGCAGCCCCGGAGACTGAGGATCGAATTCCGGCCCCGGCCATGCAGATCCATATGCTTAACTGAGGTGTGTCCCCAGTTCAGTTCTTGCTGGGGCCTATGCGGGAGGCTCCTGGCCCAGTTCCTGCCCTGCGCAGCCCTGTGCCCACCTGTGGAGTAAAACTATATGGAAAACTAATGCTGTCAACAGTGGAGACTGCTCTGCCCGCCCCCCCCCCGCCCCCCGCCTTCTGCCTGTCTCTCCCTCTGTCAAAAAACAATAAAAAAAAAAGTTTGTGAATTTGTTACTGTGTGCTTATGTTGGCAGCACTGTCCATACAACTCGGTAAGGTTTCATAACCTTAGTAAATCACGTCTGTGTTCATGTTGACATGTGGCAGTGTCTTGCTGAGTAGAGTTCATTATCGTCATTGCGTGTTTTGTGTGACATCATGAGAATGTTGTACCTTGAATTAGAGCAATGAACCAGCATAAAATTTCTTCTTAAACTTGGTAAAAGTGGAAATGAAATCAGGGACTGTTATTCCCATGAAGAAAACGGCAGTGTACAAATGGATTAAACATTTTTGAGGGGAGAGAAAGTGTCACTGATGAAGAGAGGTCAGGGTGGCCAGTAACAAGCAGAACTGATGAAAACATTGCAAAAATTCATCAAATTGTGCACCAAAATTGTTGGCTAACTGTGAGAAGCATAGCAGACTGAGTAAACATTGATAAATGGTTAAGAAAAATCTTCACTGAAAATCTTGGCATGAGAAAGGTGTGTGCAAAAATGGTCCTGTACGAGCTCCTGAGCAAAAGCAAAGGAGAGTCAAAGTTTGCCAAGACCTTTAGGAGAGGCTAGATGATGTTTTAGGCCATGTTATCACTGCTGATGAAACATGGGTGTACCAACATGACCCTGAAAGTTGTCAAAGTGCACAATGGAAGTCAGCCAATTCTCCATGACCAAAAGAGTTCTTTCAGTCCAAATCAAGAGTCCAAATGATGTTGCTACCCTTTTTTTGATATCAGAGTTCATTATGAATTTGTACCAGCTTTGGAAGTGCTGAAAAAGCTGTGGAAAAAGGCAAAAACCTGAATTTTTCACGAACACCTCATAGCTCTTGCATCATAGCAATGCACAAGTTCTTGCCATTACAAATGCTGTGTAGGAGATGCAGTTGTAGTAACACTGGCTGAACTTCAGAGTACAGATGTTTTCACTCTGTTCAACTAAGGAACTAGAACAATCAATTTATTGTATAATATAACCAAGTTCTTGGGACTTAAAATGCTTGAAGTGAATGAATGATTTTCAGTGAGGGAGCATGTCTGTAACTCTTACTGTCTCTCCTACACTGGATATAAAGGTAAGGGTGATGTCCAGAGTATTGACATCTTCAGGGTCTAAGTGTGTGACTGGACAGCTTGCTAACGGGGATCTTTCCTGTGCACCCGCTGGTGGATGTGCAGGTTGGAGCTCTGGCTGAAGCCCTTCCCACACTCGCCACACTCATAGGGCTTCTCGCCGGTGTGTACTCGCTGGTGGATGAGGAGTTTGGAGCTCTGGCTGAAACCCTTTCCACACTTACCACAATGATAGGGCTTTTCCCCGGTGTGCACTCTCAGATGGATGCGGAGATCCGAGCTCTGGCTGAAACCCTTCCCACACTCATAGCACTGGTATGGCTTCTCCCCCGTGTGTGTACACCGGTGGATGTGCAGGTTGGAGCTCTGGCTGAAGCCCTTCCCACACTCCCCACATCGGTACGGCCGCTCCCCCGTGTGCACCCGTTGGTGGATGTGCAGGTTGGAGCGCTGGCTGAAGCTCATCCCGCACTCGCTGCACTCATAGGGCTTCTCACCAGTGTGTACCCGTTGGTGGATATGCAGTTTGGAGCTCTGGCTAAAGCCCTTCCCACACCTCTCACATTTATAAGGTTTTTCACCTGTATGGACAGCATGGTGAATGAGTAGACTCGAACTCCTTGTGAAGCCTTTTCCACACTTATCGCACTTAAAAGGTTTCTCATCTGTGTGGATTGCTCGATGGATGAGGAGACTTGAACTCCTTGTGAAGCCCTTCCCACACTGTTCACACTTGTAGGGCTTTTCTTCTGTGTGGTCTCTCTGATGATCTGAGCTCTCATTGAAGTTCTTACCATACTGACTACATTGGTATTGTTTTTCTGCAGTGTGGGTTTTCTCACATGGACAACTACCTGAGCTGGTGTTGGGTCTCTTTACACAGTCATAATCGGTACAGGAATGCTCCTCTGTATGAGTTCTCTGAGGACTGACCACCTGTGATTTCCAACCATAAATGTCTTTGCAGTTACAGTCAAAGGGATCTAAGGATTCTTTCGATTGGCCATTCTGGCAAATTGCCTCACCACTGATTAATGGTGAGACCAGTTCTGTTACACCAGGCATAAGTTTAATATGATGGATTTCTGAACAGTGGTCTATGGGAGGACTTTTTCCTCCTCTCAAATTTTTTTCAGTGTTTTCTTCAGCTACAAACAGACTTTTGCTTTCCTGGGGATCCTGGGACTCGTTCTTACATAATGTCACCAAGGAGTCCTGTGTGGCCACATGGCTTGTAACTTTCAAAGACAGATAGTCTTCACTTTCCATGTTCTTAAAATCATCACTTTGAAGGGTCACCACACTGCTCCTGTTTCTGGAAATGTGAGAAGATGCTTCTCCCCACTTTTGACAAGGGGAAAGACCTAGTTCAGGGTTCCTGTACATTTACCCTTGAAGATTCACAATATAATTCTGATTCCCAGTTATTGTACTGGTCATCTCTTCTAAAGTTAGCCAGCAGGAAAACTATTCATGTAACAGATCTGTAAGTCCTTTCTCTTGAAGAGTCTCTACAGAATTTTCATTCAAATCTAGGGAAAAAAGAGAATTTGGTGACACAAACAAAGGGTAGATCTCAAGATTTCAGAACCAGAGTGCCTAAGTCCTGAAGAATTAGTAATTAGGAAAAAATTCAGTCTTGTCCTTATAGTCATATTCTTTAGGTTAATGTCAGAAAGGGAGAAGGTGTAGGTGTTTACAGTAGGATCTTGTTGCTGCTTTTAAGCATAATCAATAAAAGTATTCCTTCCCTAACTCAGCAGAAGGCACTGAATCTCACATCCTTGCCACAAATTACATTCATTCCACTTTATTTAATTTTAGTTAGATTTGCATTTATTTTGTAATCCTTATTAACAGATGCTGGAGATACAAGAAAGAAAACAAATCCTTTTGTTTAACTAGCTAGAGCCTACTTGGAAGAAAGACAAATATATCAACAATGATAACACCGTATTAGTGCTACAGTAGATGCAGCACAGCCAGGCATGGGAGCACAGAGTAGGGGCATTCCATCCAAACCTGGGTGCAAAAATAAAATAAAATAAAATAAAGTAAAATGTGGAGAGAAAATATGACATGTTTGGAAAAGTATTAAACAGTGTTTTGTGAAGGATATAGAGTAGGTAACTGGTAAAAAGTATGCCTGAGAGAGGATGGCAGGAGCCAGAAAAAAAGGGTTTGGTGTATATTAAAACCCTCAGGGATTTAAAGCTATTAGAGGATTTCAATTAGGATTGAAATGACTGAATTGCTCATTAGAAATGAGCAAGATTTTAGGTACAGACAACTGCTGTAGCAAATAAGAAGGAAAGTCATAAGGATAATGGTTATGAAGAGGATGGAATAGATATTCTAAATCATGTGGCAACTAAACCTAGAAGGAAAAGGAGACACCAAGCATGATCCTCTAGTTTCTTGCTTGAGTGATGAGGATACTGTGTAATAATTACCAGGAATGCAAGAAGAAAAGGTTGGAGTGGAGAAGGAAGACAGGTGATAAACTCTAAATCTGGTGTTTAATATGTGGTGCTGGTGGAACCCTCTTGCACTGTGCAGTAAGTAGTGAGGTATATGTGTCTGGACCCCTGAGAGAGAACTGTGCTAGGAATATAGGTTTTAGACCCTAACGAGTATATATGTTGGTCAAAGCAGTTAGAGTGAATATTGTAATATACTGAAATGACAAAAAAGAAATACAAAATAGTCTTGAGGAAAAAAAAAGGTTGTCACCACTAGATTAAAAATGTTAAGGAACTTCTAGATGACACATAGTAGATGGATAAGGAATGATGGCGAAACTAGGAAATAAACATGAATAGCTCAAATCATGTATAGGAGAAGACTTCTGAAGGAGTAAGAGATCTCAAGAAGTCCCATAAATTCAAGTTCCAAACTGAGTCAACAATTATAAAGAGAGGATCCTGAAAATACAGGTTTGTTAATTCATGCCATGCATTTCTGGTGGCTGGACTAGTTGCCATTACCAACACCATTCTCAACCACCTTCTTCCCCACAAAAATGAAATATTGGGTGGCTAACTGAAGTGGTTCCAGACAAACTCTCAAGAACAAAATAAATGATCTACTAAAGAAAGACACCTAATAAGTATTAGTTGGGCTTAAAAGAGAAGCAGAAATTGAGGTAATGCTGAACATGCACAATGACAGTGCTCATTAAAGTACAAAAAGAAGCAACTGACTCCATATGTGTCCAGCATAAAGCGTCAAGGTAATACTTGAAGTGGAATTTCTGACAAGGGAGATAGCCTGGAGATGGAGCTCATGCCCCAGATAAGTTAATTAGTATATATATTGCTCAAAACAATTAGCAAGTGAATATTCTAATATTATATTGAAATGACAAAAAAGAAATCTATAATAGTCTTGGAAAAAAAGAAAGGTTGTCATCATCAGAATAAAAATGTATAAAAAAGTATCTGCTATTGTGTCACAGGCCCGCCCTAGCTCCTACTCACATGCCCCCACCCCGGGCCACACCTTTACTACCCTGCTATCTAACAGCTAAGACAGCAACCTGAAGTGCGCCAGGACACAGAAGCTGTCTGCTTCCCCCAACCCTCCCCCAAAATCTCCTTCTCCAACAACTGAGCCCAAAAGAAAAAATAAGGAGAAGCCCATCTGATAGGCAAACCCCCAGAGGGAATACTCATACGTAAAGCAAAAAGAACCACATCAAACACAATGCACACCTCAGAATCCAAAGCCCCTCCAGATGATCAGGGGCATTCTTTAGTAAAGGACCTTGCACACTTGGAATCAAATCTAAGTGAAACAGAATTCAGGGCTGCATTAATCAAGACACTCAATGCTGGCAAAGTACCCAGACACAGTTAAATAACCTCAACAAGAAATTTTCTGAGCAAAATGAGTACTTTACCAATAAAATTGAGAAGCTAGAGCAGAACCAAAGGAACTCCTTGAAATGAAAGGCATCATGGGAGAGCTGAAAAAAGAACTGACCAGCATAGGAAACAGGGCTGACCAGCTAGAGGAAAGGATGAGTGAAATTGAAGATACAAACATGGAAATGTCTCAGAGGGAAGAAGAAAGGGAAAGGAGAATCAAGAGAAATGAAAGAGCCCTACAAGAACTTTCTGACTCCATCAGAAAGAACAATATTAGAGTAATAGGGGTACCACACGGAAGCGAGATGAAATCTCCAAAGAGTCTTCCAAAACAAATAGTGGATGAAAATTTCCCTAACCTGTGGAAGGATTTACAGCCCCAAATCCAAGAGGAAATCCAAGAGCCTTAACTACCTAGACACTAGCAGATCTCCAAGGCACATTGTTCTGAAGATGACAAAAATCAATGACAAAGAAAAAATCCTCAAGGCTGCCAGAGAAAAACAAAATATAACTTTCAAAGGAAAACCTATCAGGCTGTTACCAGACTTATCAGCAGAAACTCTGCAAGCCAGGAGGAAGTGGAGTCCAATCTTCAAAATATTAAAAGAGAGAAATTTCCGGCCAAGAATTAACTATGCAGCAAAATTAACCTTTACATATGAAGGAGGAATTAAGGCCTTTACAGATATACAGAAGCTGAGGGGATTCTCCAGCTCAAAACCGGCACTCCAAGAAATACTAAAGGAGGCTACCCGACCTGAATCAAGAAATCAAAATAAATGGAGAAAAGTTGGGACAACAAAAACATAAAAAGGAAAGAAGAAACGGATACAGGATATCCTCATATATCAATCATCACCCTGAATGTAAATGGACTGAATTCACCAATAAAGAGGCACAGGGTAGCAGACTGGATTAAAAAACAAAATCCAACCATATGCTGCCTACAAGAGACACACCTCAGCCACAGGGACAAACATAGACTCAGGGTAAAAGGATGGAAAA
>PVKE010023799.1:0-24360 GCA_004027555.1 Craseonycteris thonglongyai | reverse complement strand
CGGGCGTATAAGATGACCCCCTAATTTTACAGTTAAAACATAGGTTTAGGCCTATATTCGCTGTATAAGACTACAGCCTCTGAAGTGGGGGGTAGTCTTATACAGCGAATATAGGCCTAAACCTATGTTTTAACTGTAAAATTAGGGGGTCGTCTTATACGCCCGGTCGTCTTATATGCCGGAAAATACGGTATTCTTAATCTTTATTACTCTAAAACCAACTTCATAGATATTATTATTGACTACTGTGTACTTTTGAAAAACATTTACTATCCTACATATAAGGAGAGATAAAAGGAAGATTATCTATAATAAAATAATATGTACTCAAATATATAAATAAGCAAACATGACCACATTACAAGAAACAGTAATGTGGTCAGGTGCTTGCATGTAAGTGGAGAATCATGCATACATATACCACTAGCAGTGTTGCCATGGGTAACATTAGTTTTAAAATAGAAAATGCCTTTTAGTAAGAACCAGCAAAGCACATTGCACTGTCCCTTCTATTTATGCAATAATTGCATTCTTGGAAAATTTAATAAAAATGAAAATCCAACCCCCAGCACTTTTTTCTGTTTATATTATATAGAGTATATTGTGGTTAGATAAGTTCATATGATGATAAACAAATGCTAGGTGGGACTTTTGAATGCCAAGAGATGCAGGACTCCTACCTAATAAATGTCAGTAGGGCCTCCCAATTATTTTTATAGAAAACAAAACAAAAGAATTCCATAAAACACACCACAACAAAATTTTAAACTACTCCCTAAGGAGCATTACCACCCCCTTTCAGTCTGCTTAAGACAGAAAAAAATTTCTGCCATCCAAATCTCTGTAAAAAATACACCATAGGATTTCTTGAATCACTTTTAAAATCTGAATGTTTCATCTTTCTTCACATCTGTTAAGTTGAGGCAGACCAAGCAGGCAAACCCACATTTTCCTATGACTGAGGATGGATGGACATCAATAGAACATCGCCTCAATCACACACACACACACACACACACACACACACACACACACACACACACACCGCTTGCCCCTTTTCAGCTAAGGTGTTCTGGCTACTTGATTAACTAACTTAAAATGTATTTACCCCCAATGCAAGTAACCAGATATAATTACATAGACTCCAGAGACCTTGGTAACCTTAGTGTCTACATTTATTGCAGCCCATCTGGTATAGAGATTTGCTTTTTAGAAAGCCTAAACAAAGTAATGGATCAATAAAAGATATACCTATGAATGTGTGTGTTACAGCCCAAATGAGCACAGTGACTTCATTCCATTCTTCTTTGCTTTGGATTCCACAGAAGACATAGCTGTTGTTCAACAAATATTACATGTGATTCACTAACATTTTCAGCCTCTCTTTTAGTTAGCATTGGAGGGTGTGACTAATTTTGCCTAAGGCTGGTAGGAGAGATGATGTATACCACTTCTAGTGTGAATATGTCACAATAGGTTGGAGTTCTTCATCCTCTCTCTTTCTCTGCCAGAGCAGGTATGGAGGCCAAGTTTTCTAGATGGTGCAGCTAGAAGTCAAGGGAGCCTCCATCCCTGAGTGACTCTATGAAGCAGATTCCCCAACCCACATTGCACACACAGCATAAGCAAAAACTAAAGCTGAACAAAAATAAAGTCCACTGAAATTTGGGGCTTTTTTTTTTTTAACTGCCTATCCTATCCTATCCTATCCTATCCTATCCTATCCTATCCTATCCTATCCTATCCTATCCTATCCTATCCTATCCTATCCTATCCTATCCTATCCTATCCTAATCTGCCTGATATGTGTATTTTGTTAATAATTAGTGTCAGTTAGGAAGGGTTAGTATTCTTCACCCTCTTCTCCCTACTTATAAGTCCTCTGCACCTTTACTATCCTTAGTATAGCTGAGGCTTTTGAGTCATAGTCTATGGAGAAATATTACAATTGCCAATAAATCTGATTCTTAGATATAATCTTAAAGAAATGCTTTATATTTATAAACTAATTCTTTTCTCAATTTCATAAAGCCCCTTCATTCATGTCATTTGTTTTTGGCTCATGAGGAAAGAGACAGGTGGAATGCTATGTTAAGAGGTAAGCTCTTATTAATGTATAGTAGACTGAGAAATTTTCCAGTAAGATTTTACAATATGCTCAAGTAACTTACCTTTTGGCAACATTATTCAAATCTTTTTTACTCAAAATCTTATTAAACTGATTTTAATAATCACTTCTACAGATAAGCTAAAGAACATATCAAACAAAATTGTGTATATAATTGTTATTACATTAAATCTTATTTTTATTTCCTTTTGAGGGGTTGTTTAGTCCCTGATATTTAGAATAGTGTGACCCAACGGAAAGCACATGAGCTTTGGAATCTGAATTAGACTTTAGGAAATAAAGAAATTAATTTTCTTATATACCTGAAAAGTTTGTGTGTTCTCTGGATTCAGGGGTGGCTAGAATTAAACACTTAAAACATATCATCAAGACCAGGTTGTCTTCATCTGTCATGTCACCTTTTTCCTGTGTTGGCCCCATTGCTAGCAGGCTCTCTCCTTTTAGTAGTAAGAGGTTGCCAGCCATTATAGGTGTGTGCCTTCACAATCCCAGGGCAGCAGGAAAGAGCAAAGAGAGGAAAGTCCCTCTCTTATTTTCTCCAGAAAAAGCCATGCAGTTCTCTCTGATAGGCTGTGGTTGTGTCACATGATACTGCTGGCCACAGTGCCCAGGAAGACATGATGACACCTGGTCAATTGTACCTGGGCCCCACACCAACCGCGGGAGTGGCAGAGTCTACACAGCCAAACCACAAGAAGGGGGAGAATGCTGGGCCAGCAAAACCAGTGTGTTCCCCCTACAGAATCAGACACACCTGAGTTTGAAACATTGAAGTATCTTACTATCTTCATAACCTGTGTAAATCATTTATCCTTTCTAAGTGTTTCATGTGTAAAGTGGTGAAAATGGTAAAGAATACTGGCTATCCAAGGTTCCTGTGATGATTTTACAAATAAAACAACATAAAGCACCCTATTCAATGTGGACTGCAGGAGTTACTCAAAAGGCATCCTGAATCCAGTTCACTCAGCATAAAATAACTACATGAAACATGGACTTTACAATTGTTATTGTTGTAGGAAATCTCCAGGGCATAGCTTTCTTTTTGCTCCACTCCACTCACAGAAGGATTCTGCCTGGTTCAGTAAGTGAAAGTGATGAACGTCATTAGCATTACTAATATGCACACCCGCAAGAGCTGCCTAAAAGCATCTGTGTTTATTCTCATAATCCAACATTTCGACAGTAATTTCTCACTCATTATTGAGAGGTGGAGAGTTATATTTCACATGATTATAAATATACGCCTATAATTTCATCATGAAAAAATGAACTTGACATTAGCCCTGTGCAGCATATATTGTCTTTCTTTCCATGGCTCTCTTATTGAAGGCTCTTAGGCCTCTACTTTTACCTCCAGCTTTGGTTTTGCTTTTCTACTAAATATATAATCTGTGCCCTAACTAGAAACTGCCGGGTTTTTTATTTTATTTATTTTTATTGTTTTTTGACAGAGAGAGAGACAGTCAGAGACAGAGAGAAAGGGGAGGGACAGAGCAGTCTCCATAGTTGACAGCATTAGTTTTCCATGTAGTTTCACTCCACAGGTGGGCGCGGGGCTGCACAGGGCAGGAACTGGGCCAGGAGCCTCCCACATAGGTCCCGGCAAGAACTGAACATGGGGCACACCCCGGTTCAGCATATGGGTCCACATGGGCCGGGGCTAGGATTTGATCCTCAGTTCCCGGGGCTGCAAAGCGAGTGCTTAACCAGCTGAGCCATCCCAGCTTCCCCTAGAAACTGGCATTTTATGGGGCCAAATACTTTATCAATAATGAGTTAATTTTTAAGTGTTCTCTATTGCTGAGTTTTAAAAAAATTGAACTTTAACCAGCATTTCTTCATTAATCTTCATAGTGTAAATTTAGTGTTTCTTCTGAAACTTCATATTTAGTGAATACAAAAAAAAAAAAAAAATTAACATCCAATTACACTTGGTTTTAGGACTTCATTTTCATCTTAGCCAGCTGACAGCCCAAGGCCATTGTTTAGATATCTGACCAAAAAGGGCACAAGACAGCATCTTTTTTGTTGTTGTTTTTTTTGTTTTTCTCATAAGACTAACATGAAGATTAATTAGGTTTCTTTGTTTGCAAGCATTATTTACCCCAGTAAACAATAATGCAATTTATTTTAAATTGTTAAATTCTTGAATTTATGTATTTATCATGAATACTCACTCACTGACTTGATTTGTTCTATTTTATGAAACTTGAATATATGAATTACATGAGTTTAAGGCAACATTTCCAAGCACACAAAGAAGAAAATGTTTGATCATAACAAGCAAATATTCATTCTAGAAAGAAATTGCATTCGATCATTAGTAGCATCATGTTTCTATTTAATTACCACTGTACAGATCAATTTTTATCAGTCTCTTTAGCTGCTTTCATGGTAAGTCTAATGTCCTATCTTGTCCTCTTTCACATTTATCTGATATCCCCAGTAACCAGCAAAACAACTTACACATAGTAAGAACCTAATTGATATTTAGGAAACTGAACTTAATTTGAAAAATATGAAATTACAAGTAATACAGGTAATCTAATGATTCTTTACGTATTTGTCTTAGTAATATCAGTTCAATTGCTTTCCTGGAAAAGGTATTTTATAATTGATAGGACAGCTTTACTGATGATTCATTTGAAGCTTCTCTATCTTTCATTTCATCCCTTAGAACTTTTCAGTATCATCATTCAATATTAAAAAATGTGTGGGTCTTAAATCACAGTGAAAGCTTTTAACTGGCCTTTCATTGTATTAAGATCTTGTAGGTGAATACACACTATTTGATCTTGTTTTTAAAATAAAAATAAACACAGTCATTAAACTCATTGACATTATTAATACCATGTTGTGTCTTCTTAAACCATTGTTGGAAAATTTCTAACCTTTGTTCTTTAAGGTAGGCGTTAACAATCCCATTGAATGGAGTGGGAAGCCAAGGTTAAAATGATTTATTCTGGACCACTGTGCAGCCGTGACAAGGCCAGGCTGACAGGTTGAAGCTCACTGAGACAGCTTTTCCTGGCCCTCCCCCACCCCCAGTCCCTCTGATGCCTAACAGCTGCATTAGCTCACCAGTGGCATTTAGTGCACTGAAAGATGATTTGCTTTTCTCAGCATGCCTGGTGCATCCACAGATGCCCTCTTGGTCTCAAAATATCAAAGCACCTTCCCAGGTACCTGACTTTCTATGAGTGACAGGTGCTAGAAGAACAGAACAGTGCACACATCAGCGTCACAAGGCCCAGCCTCAGACACAGCTCTGTATTTTCTTTCATCTGTGCCATCTCACATATTACAACAAATTAAGTTAGCATTGTGGAGTGTTTCCACCAGATCACCTGCTAGGACAATTATAATAATTCTTCTTTCTCTCCTTTTCTCCAGTGAAAATATAGTCTTCTGCTGGGAAACCTCACCTTCCCTCAGAGGTCAAAAGCATAAGTAATTGGTCGTTACAGGGCTATTGCTGTGATCTGAATGTGTCCCTCCCAAGTTCACACGTTGAAGTGGTAATCCCCACTGTGGTGGTGTTTGAAGGTGGACCTTTGAGAGGTCATTGGGATTGTATGAGCTCATGGGAGTGGAGCCCCACTGGTGGGTTTGGTGCCCTGATAAGGTGATGAACAGCCCCGAATTCTCTCTGCCGTGTGAAGACCTGTCACATGACCCCTATAACCATGGTTCCTGGCTCTCAGGGTACTATATTTCCTCCCAAAGAGTACTTTTCTGTCAACATAAAGTAACTGAGAATGCCTCCATGACATGAGATACTTTGTAAAGACTCGCATGGAAGACAGTTTCATCCATTCCAAAGACAGTTTGGGGAAGAAAACTCAAAAGCTTTTGAAGTGATGAGATCCACGGTGTTTGATCCAAGAAATGTGGATTTTGTTCAGGAAATACTAATTTTTCAAAAGTATCCCATATGGTTGTGATTCAGCCATCCCCAAAACAGGCGTACAGGAGCCCATGTGTGTCTATGAGTGTTTGTGGTAGGGGAGGGGGACATTTCTTCCCATACCACTTCCCCTAGTCCTTCCCAGAGTAAACAGTGTTACCAGTTTGACATAAATGCCTTCATAATTTATACCATGCTCATGCAATATATATGTATATTTAACTCCAAATAAATGAATACAAGGGCTGTCTGGAAAATATCCAGCCATGTAATATGAAAAATAGAGGCATTTATGGCTGGATTTTTTCCAGACAGGTCTTGTATACATACAGTGTTCCCTCGCCACTTCGCGCTTCATGTGTTGCGGCTTCAGTGCTTCGTGGGTTTTCCCAAAATAGTCATCAAAAAATAAAAATGAAAAAATACAACCATGTTGGCAGCCACATGGCGGAAAGGAGCGTTGTTTCATGTGGATGCGCGAGAGAGAAGGGTCCCTGCATGTCAAACAAAGAGATGAGCTGACTCAGAGTCCCTCCCACGGGCTCTCATAAAGGCGTGTGATTGGCTTCTGGTGCGACATCAACCAATGAGAAAATTCCTAGGGGCAAATCCTACTTCGGGTTTTTCAGCTTTCGCGGAAGGTTCTGGTCCCCATTAACCGCGAAAAACGAGGGATCACTGTATACTCTAAACACACACGCACACGCACACGCGCGCGCACACACACACGCGCGCACACACACACACACACACACACTTGTTTGGAATTATTTCTTTTTTATTTTTATTTACTTTTCTTGAATTTATTGGGGGTGACATTTCATAATATTTTAATAAAATGGAATGTCATAAATTACTCTGTAACTTTTTCTTAATATTTTTTTCAGGGATTAATCTTCAGTATATATGGGGCCAGATCATTGTTTGTGGTAGTTGTTCCATACCCTGTAAGATGTTAAGTGAAATCCCTGGCCTCTACCCACCAAATACCAGAGGCACTCAGCCCCCCAGTTGTAACAATCACAAATATATCCAGATCTTGCCAAATGTTCCAGGAGGTAGTGGCGACAGGTGGGCAGAGGCAAAATCACTCTTGGTTGGGAACCACTGATAGTAATTTTTTAAACCATTTCCTATTAATAGGGGTTCAGATTATTTTCTGATTTTTTTTTGGTCACACTCTACAATAAAAATCTTTGTATGTGTATTGTTAAACAACATTGCTTCTGTGTTTAGAGGGTAGAGCCCCACCGATAAGATTGCTGGGGAAGTTGCTAGGCCCTGTCAGATTACATTCCTGAAATCTGACAGCAATTCACATTCCCACCAGTGTCTGAAAGTAATCCTCCACTCTCACCAGCACTGGATATTTTATTAACCATCCTTTTCTTCTTATTTTTTCATCAGAGGCAATAAAAAAATGGTGTCCCAATGTTGCTTTGATTTTTAATTTTCCTGACTATTTGTGAGCATGCTGGCACTCGTTTACTGGTTATTTGCTTTCCATGTTCCATGAAACCTATCATCTTCTTTGCTGATTTTTATGTGTCATCTGTGTTTTTTATTTTCCCCAATTTATAGGAGCTCATTGCTAGGAATATTAACCCCTTTCCTTAAGTACTGCAAATAGTTCAGTTGAGTTTTGTTTTGTTTTGTTTTTTGTTTGGTTTTGCAGTCAGTCATTTATAATTTGTATGCAATAATTTTCCCCCATTTTTATAAGGCCGATCTTATGGGAAAACTCCTTTTTTATATAAAGTAAATGGGAGAAGTGACTTGCTTAAAGTTGTGTCTTCCATTAAAGGTAAAGCAGAGCTAGGACACAGATCCCCACCCAGGGCTTCTCCTTACCCAGCGCTGCCTTCAGGGAGCTGCTCTTCCCACTCTGCCCTCCCTCCTCCACGCTCCATGTGCACGTGTGTAGCAACGAGGAGAATCAATTTGACAGTGCCAGACAGCGAAGCATCATAAAATATAACACAAAAACAGCCTATGTGGCTTGAGCACATTTCTTTCTGTTGCCCGTCTGTTGCTGTCCAAACACCTCAGCAGTACTTGTGGAGAGAGTGCTGTCCCCCTGGCACGGAAGCAGGGTACCAGGGATAGAGCAGATGGCTGTGGGGCATTCCTGGCTGGGAATTCTGCCAGCAAACATTCAGTAAGGAGGGACATAGATAGTCTGAGCAAGACAGCCAGGAGACTAATATGTTCAGATGGCATAATGCCTTTTCACAAACTGCTGGACTGTGTATTCATAGCAGAAGGAAGCAGGCTTTATGAAGCTCTGCCTAACTCCTTAAGAGTGATAGCACGTTGGAAATCCCTTCCCTGTAAGGAAATGAATGTAGTAAGAAAGCAGTCCCTGAAATATCATCACATCTGCTAAAATTGTGTGTGTTTTTAAACAAAATAAACATCCAAGTCTTTATGTTCTGTATTGTATCATGGAGCCCACTCATTTCCACATGCATGATTTATTTGCAGCAGTGTTTACTACATATTTGCAGCTGGATAACCAGAGAAATGCAATATGGTGACCAAGAGTTTGGATGTTTAACAGCACATTGAGAAAAATGGAAGTCAGATGGCCCATCTCTGCATTACTCCATTAGGTGTCTGTATGGCTTTAGGGAAGCCAATGAAAGCATTAATGCTTGTTCATGCCTGACCATTCCAAACATCTGTGGATGCAAAATGAATAACAAATAGGGCCGTTTTAGCTTAAATGAAGAGTGCTTTTCAGAAGTTTGCTCAGATGACTAAGGCAGAGATTTTCAACCAAGATGGTGAGAGGTAGTTGGAGAAGAAATTTTAAAACTATGCATCTCACCCAGAATTCTAATCCATCCTTTTATAAGGCATTCCATCTACCCTCACCCCAAGTGACAGTTAGGTAAGCCAATTACAGTTGAAATTATGATGTACCACAGGTGAGTTGGGCATGGAAAAAGACCGAGAACTACTGATCTAAAAGGTCAAAGAGATTTCTTCAAGTAAGAATCAATCTGGTGAATTCACACGTGCACATGCATGCCAGCACTACTAAAAGGAAGCTGTAGGTGGTACTGTACCAGGTGCAGTGAAGTATACAAATGATTTTTTCTTCTGTGTATGTTTATTCAAACTCCAGTCAACAAACATTGATGAGCCTAGCATAGTATTATTCACCATGCAAATAATTATTGAAGGTCTAAGTGGAAGATTGTGTGCTATTAATAAAATGTCTAAGATGTGACCCCTACAGTTTGGGAGCTTACAGCCTAGTTGAGGAACTAGGCAAAAACACAAAGAGTAGGGGAAGCCGGGAAGGCTCAGCAGGTTAAGTGCTCAATTTGCAGCCTGGGGGACTGAGGATGGAATACCAGCCCCGGCCTGTGCGAACTCATATGCTGAACTGTGAACCCATGCCGGAGGTGCGCCCCAGTTCGGTTCTCTCCCCCTAGTTCATCCCCTGGCTTGAGGGGGCGGCACGCAGGAGGCCCCCAGCCCAGTTCCTACCCTGTGCGGCCCCTACCCCCCTGTGTTGAACAAAACCATTTTGAAAACTGATGATGTACAACTACGGAGACTGCTCTGGGCTCTCCCCCTTATCTCTGTCTCTCTGTCTCTCTGTGTCTCTCTTTGTCAAAAACTATAAAATAAATCTTAAAAAGAAAAAGAACATAAAGAGTAATGAGACAAAGCAAAGTCTGAAACTGTATCCTTTCACTGGAAATACATGAAAATCCTCACTAAAATATAACAAAGGAAACATTTTAAGTACAGCTGAAACCCAAAGAAATAAAGAGAAATCTCGGGTGGAAAAGGGAACAAAGACCTTAAAGCTGTAGCAGTGAGCAGCTGCCTGGGGATGGGGAATTGGACCTGGACAAATGCCCTGACAGCTGCATCTGAGAGTGAGGACGGGGCTTAACAAGTTCATGGGAATGAAAGAGTGAACTTAGGCCTGCTCAAGGTATAAAATTGGACCCAAGACCATTTTCAGAAAGCTGGGGACTCTGGATGGCATCTCCTCAATGATAAGGAGGAGGGAAACAAAACTCACCAACTCAGAGGAAAGATAAAGAAGTGTGTCTTTTTCCTATGGCTGTTGGAGGAAAAAATAATGTCTTACAAGAAATCGAAATGTCAATTCTGTACCACTAAAATAAACAATCTAGTTCTAGTTGGGTGAAACCCTCTCTAGCACTCAGCAGAAGCAAATCAAAGCAAATCCTACTAAGTGGAAATATTTTCACAGCTGAGAATATCTTAGACTCATGAAGAAAAAAAAAGAAAACTATAGAAAGTTAACTCATAAACCAAAATTACAGGAACGATCCATCACAATGAGATGCAGTGGAAACAACAGATCCAGGCCGCAAGCTGGAGCCAATCTTAGCGGTCATTACTTTTTTTTTTTTTTTTTTTTGGCTCCCAGGATCACTGTCCCCCCTTGCCTAATATTCATATCTTGAAAGCTATGCTTGCACATGTTTTGTCCAGAGTTTGTTTGTTGTTTCAGATGGGAGATGTAAATCCAATCCTTGTTATACTCTATTGGTTGGAAGTAGAAGTCAGCAGTATTATTTTTAAGAATAGTACTCGCTTATTGAACATTACCTAGACTATGGGTTAATTGAGCAATGAAGAGATAATACAAAAACACTTTGGCAATATGTCTTTATTGATAAAATTGTTCCGGTAGAGTAAACATGGCATTTCACTGGGGCCTTTTTATGGCACCGAAAAATGTGCCTTCTGTTGTTCACACTGAAAATCAAGATTTGTTGAACTCTAGCATCTAACAATAACAGTCCACATATCATAATTCAGCCCCACGTCTAAACATACATGCACAATTGTCAGACAACAATTCAGAGCATATGGATATCTGCAAAGCTTGTAGGTGATTCCAAAGCTTGGTCCGGCTGAATGAATTAGTACAGTGCAAATCAGGGTTCCTCAACCCCAGCACTCTTGACATTTTAGGGTGGATTATTTTTGCTTCAGCTGGGGAGGGAGCTTTCCTGGGCACTGGAGGATGTATAGAAGTTTTTTGGGCTCTATCCATTAGCTGCCATCTCCACACCCAGTTGTGACAAACAAAAATGTCTCCAGAAATTGCCAAATGTCCCTTGGAGATGACATTGCCTTCAGTTGAGAAATACTGTACAAATTAAATCTAGACATAAACTTCTGGAGAACATAAACTATATTTTATTCATTTTTATATTCCCAGCATTCAGGAGAATGCACTCAATAAATGGAGGTAGAGTGGACAAATGAATGAATGGATGGCGTGAATGAATAAATGTCACCAGCCCTTGTCTTATAGAGCAAGTATTCTCAAATCTCACTGTTCTTAATAATCATTGGAGTTCTTGTTAAAATGCATATTTCCCAACTCCAGCCTCAGAGTTATTTAATATATAGGAAATGAGCATAGGAATTTGCATCTTAATAAGCATTACAGTGATTTTTCATCTAAAGTCTGAGAAATCCCTAAGTCTGATTACAATGGTAAAAAGTATTTATTAGAGAAAAACAACAACAACAAAAAAAAAAACCTACTTTCCTTACACCAATGACAAAGTCTCTAGCCATTTTTATCCACCCCACTCAGTAAACATATGTAATTTCAGGGACAAGTAAAAAAATACTTGGCTCCTCCACTGGTCCAAGAAGAATTTGCTTTAAAAATATTCAGCTTACCCTCCAAGTTGTCCATTACAATGCCAGTTGCCATGTGATGCTTACTTCAGAATAAAAATCAGAATGTCAGCTTAGAATTCAATCTGACATCTTTTTACTCTGAGTGGAACCATCAATCAGGGTCTGTAATCAGAGCAAGTTCTTGAAGTGGGTTCAGTCACTGCCTCAGTCACTTCTTTTCAGAACTTGATTGAACAGAGCTCTTCAGTTCAGGCAGATTTTAATCCAGTTAACCTCAGACATAGTTTCTATGGTGATTATTTCATTGGGTTGGAAGTTCAGGGAAATCACTTTAAAGGAAGGATTTTAATGATTACATATTTTAATTTTTAAATTCCAGTAAATTCTGACTAAAAGGGGCTTTATTTCTTAATATATTCAACTGTCAAGAGATCCTATATATGAAAGGATATTTAAATATTTTTGGTTTGGTTTAACAATTTTTCTGAAAAATTTATTGGTTTGGCAAGAGGCTTGTTTTTCTTCATTCCTATAATGTTCTTTTTGGGAACATTTCCATCCTGTTTGTCTAAGGAGTAGACAAACTTTGCTCACCTACCCAAAAGCTTTTGGAGAAGAAAGAAGCTTTGGAAAGCTTCACAAACTCACTGGTCACAGAGCATTTGAGAAGTAATAGGTCAAGGATTAAAAAAGGTAAATGCTATCTGTGAATTATTACCTTACCAATGAAAGAGACCCATAGGAGTAAATCGCTCTGATTTGCCCTAATAATGATGTAACATGCATTAAGAAAGGATGTGATACTCATTCATATGTGGCTCAGAGCCTTCACTTTGAATCATTCCTTCATTTATTCAAACATTTGGTTTGCACATTTAGTGTATTGGGTTATTTACACCGTGTAAGAGGGATAAATAATAAGATATGGTCCCTGCTGCCCATAGAGAAATCTCATTTCTAGGAAGCCCCTGTCTGTGGTTGGCATCACTATTCTGATGGGCTCTCTCAGGCCAGGCTAGCTTAGGAATGTGCCCCCTTTGAGAGTGAAGATAGACATTGGGCCTTTTGCTGGCTCCTACCTGGGTATTTCCTTGGGGAAATTCAAAATATTTAACAATACTTTGCAATCAGCACAGTAATATAAACTAATTATATAAATCAAACATTTAAGAAAATTATCTTCTATTCTCTAAATCAACTAAATGATAGAACACACAACTGCTCACCAAGCAATTCAAAGTGTGCAAGTTATTATTCAAATCATCCTAATATTTTAGTGATCTGTTGAATTTTTAAAACTGCAGGTGTGGTCTTTTGACCGCACTGCTGTAGGCTACATGCTACCCCTGTTTGAGCTACCACTTGGTGAAGTGATTGTATTAAACTTTTCCAACAACTTCTCCATTAAATTGGCCATCGTTTGGTCCCTGCCTCCTGGGGCTCTGTTGCAATTACTGGGCAAACTGCTGCTGTAGCTACTAGGTCCACTCTAGAGGCCAGTGCTTTCCATACAGTCTAGACTCAGAGAAACTGGATCTCAGGCCCTGCCAATAATGGCACCCTACTTCCCATGTCACCAACCCCTCTCATGCTGTCACCCCAGCAATGCTGGCTGGTTCTGGGGAAGCAAATAAGCCCTTCAATCTCTCTCCCATTGCTGTTGTCACCTTGACCCCTTCTGTGCCTGCCAGAGGCTGCTCGTAGACCCAGTGACCTGACTCCTCTGCTGGGCAGCATCATTAGGTGCCTTGTAGTTTCATTAAGTAGGAAATTGTATTTCTCTTTCAAGGTGCTGAGTCCTCTCCAAACATCATCTAATCAAATAGCAGTTACATTCCAAAATTGTCAACCTATTAAAGACTATCTGAGATGTGAATATATTCAATATGCCTATTATTACCTAGGCCACCCTACAACAGGGGAGCCATTTGTTAATGGTCAGAGTGACATTCTACAACCATCAGCTTGAATTAATGAGTTGACCTTAGAAATTATATTATTAATTACCTCTACTGCTTAGTTCAGCTACTATTATATTCTTTATAATGGGTATAGAAGTATTTTAATAGGTTAGCAGCTTACCCAGGGCCTTGCCCAACTACTTAGTTTTCAGCCTTCCAAAAGCTGTCTGTCTGTCCTGAACTTCCTGAGGTATTGTAGGGACTCTATCACCAGAGCCCAGCCTGAGTAAGATGAAAGGTGTAGTCATCAGTTCGTAAGACCCAAACCAAATCCAGTGAAATAACAAATCTCCTTTATAGGTATTTGCTTTTGTTTTTGTTTCTAAAATCTTTCCTATGGAATGAGAGAAAATATAAATATATGTTATTAAGTGATAGTAATTGAGACTATTCAAAAGGCATAGCTATTTTATTATTGTTGATAAACTGATACATGGAATAAAATAATGTGATTTTTTTTAGGAACAGGGACCATATCTTATTAGTAATCCCTCTTTTCACATTGTGTAAAGAACCCAGTATAGTACATGTGCAAAGCAAATGTTTGATTGAATGAATGAATGAAAGACTCTCTTTTAAAGTAGAGGTGAGGGCATTGGGGTTTGCAGGGAAGTTCTCTATAGTGGAAATAGCATGAGTTTTGGAGCCAAGCAGATCTTGGCCAGAATCCCAGGTCTAACACTTACCTGTCATGTAACCTTGGGCTTGTCATTTAACTCCTACTGGGCTCAGTTTCAACATCTGGAAAAGTGAGAATTGTGTGGTAGTAATATATTTATATTGCAGAGTTGTCATAAAATTGTAAATAAGGTCATAAAGCTCCAGATTCATAATAAGTAATTAAAATGTGGAAACTTTATCACATTACTGGTCAGTCACATCACCCACTGAAAATATTAATCTTAAGGAGCAATTGAATCTATCTTAGTATAGAAAGGAAAAATCTTTTTCATATACTCTGAACTGATGGCAAAAAAGCAAAATGGAAATTAAACCCTCTTATATTTTGCCTAATTCTTGAATAGCATGTGAAATATCTCCTAGGAAGTTAAAACTTCCTGCAAGGCAGCTCAGACTACATCTATCATCAACACTTCATATGAATTAAGAACACTGTAACAGCTCAGAGGAATCACATAATTGAATCAATATGTAGCTTTGCTTTGTAAATGCTCAGATAATCACATGAGAAACTTCAAGTAGGTCTCCCCTTGCCCAGGAAAAAATATATACAAAAACAGCAGTTCAGCGTGAGATACTATACAAAGGTCTTTTTCTCAAGGGCTCTCATTTTAGTGTTTCTAAAGTGGTGGTGGCTACTTTTTAGCAGTGGCTTTACATGGGGCTAGATACTCTGGCCAGCAGAAGAAATGGACACTCCCAGGAGAAAGAAATGGATTGAGGAGGCACCGGGTCTACTACACAAGGATGATCAGCACAGGCTCCTGCCCTGCCCTTTACTTCCTGATTAGCCCTCCACAGTGGTGACAGTTTTTGTTTGGTTTGGTTTTTATTCCTGTGACATGGCTCAGTTCTTGAGCTCTTGCTGTCCCAATCCTAGACATAGCTCATGTCTCCTCCTTGGGAAGGCCGCCTCTCCTGGAGCATGTAGATAGCCAAGCAGGAAAACCAGAGGGCCTCTGAGTTCATGCAGTTGATCACCTCTAGTTTATTACGTTTCAGTGCATGGAATAGAAACCATGACGTAGAATTAGAAGGGATCTTAACTGGCCCAACACCCTCTTTGTATAAATAAAAAGCTAAAGGATAACTACTTATGAGGGATCATGTCAGTGGTTGGACGTACAGTCAACACCCCTACCAGGCCACATGCATATATGCCCATTTATCTATAGACTTTAAGATTTTTAAGGAAACTGAGAAAGAAAAATGAGGAATCACTGTTCAACTCATCCTTAACCAAAATCCAACCTACATATTCTCATACAAGTAAGAGTTAATAATATCTTTTGTACAAAGGATGCATAATAAAATAAGTATGCATGTACTTATAAGTTTATAATAAGCTGTATATATCTACCTGCTTCTAAAAAAATAACTCTTTTAACTTTAACTTTTAATAGTAAAATATATAAAACACATATACAACAGAAGAATTAAAAACTAAAGGTGAAACAAGTGAGACTATGGAACCTAGGAGCTGATTGAATGAGAAAATTATATGAATATTCAATTTAACTCTGAGACTTTTAGTAGCCAAAGCAAAAAAGAAAAATAATGTGTTAAAAAAGTCAACTGTTATCTGTTTAAAGAAATCATTCCAGTTCTTCCAGTAAAACAGCCTCCTGGCACTTAATTATAAGACACATTTATTGCATGGGATTTTCTCAAAGAATACTGAATAATGCAATAAAAATGCCTTTGTTATCATCAAATAGAAGATGCAGAAATGGTCTTTATGTGCCAAGTTAAAATATTCACTTGAACTGAAGTACAATATTAAATTCTGTAAAAACTCAGAATTATTTTATAGGCTGGCATGAGGGAAAGCAACCCTGAAAAAGAAGAACAATTTGGTCGGGAGATAACATTTTAAATCTTGGATGCTTCTTTTGAAGCGAACAGGAAAATATGAGCATTAGCCTCCACTGTGTGGAAGCCAAGTCTCTCTGAGCCTCTGGAAAGTTGGTGATGTGCGAGGAGTGGTATGGTGAGCCCTCAGGCACAGCTTTGTACCCTACCAATGCTGGCGACCTTGTGTGGTCACAAAGATTTCGAATGTTTTTCTTGACATGTTTTCAAACCAAGGCACCGGGATCTAGAACGGTTGGCAATCATCTCCTTCAGGAAATAGGGGAAGTTGTAACAGCACAGCTTAGCAAAATAGGCAAATTCTACGTGTCTCATGGCATATGGTCAAGAACTCCCATGGTTGAGTCTAGGGAACTGGAGTGTGGGACACTGAGTCAGGCTGACTGGGAGGAGCAGAGGAGAGAGAACAGGTCTAATAAATAGCCTCTCAAGTTTGTGCCAAGGTCAGGATTCGCAGGTCCATTCCTACAGGGCTTGTGCTGGTATCCAAATAGAGGGCCATGTTCTGTACATCTAAATATGTAAAGTTATTGATAAGCTCACCAATGCTGGATAAAATACACTCCACCCTCATACCTTCAGAAAGAACTGGAAGGCCAGATTCACATGTGAACCTCTAAATGTCAGGTCTGCTGCAGTCTTCAGACCTCTTCTCTTCCCATATCCAGCTTTATCCCTCATGTCAAAGGGCCTCACAAACACGTGTGTGGACATACTAATGTGATGTACAAGCTCCTTTTATACCCCCTTATCAGCTAAACACCATCCACTGGGAACACCCCTCAGCCCTAGATGTTCACAGAGAAGTGGCACTAGCATTGACTCAGTGGATCTTATTCCCTCAAGTTCTTCCCAAAGCTGCCAAAAAAGACAACATTTCACAGATGGAGGAGGGTCTCTGGTCCTCCCCTATGGGAACACCCCCCAAATCTAGATGAATCCCCCTGTTCTACCTTCTCAATCAGGGTAGCTCTTCTGGCTATGTCTACCAACTCTCTCCGCCCAGGTTCAGACAAGCTCCTCTGTCCCACCCTGTGACGTTGGAATGGCTCACACACCCTGTGAAACAGCCCAGCCACTCACAGCAGCTCCTGGCTCTGTCCTTTGTGCTGCTGACGTGGTCTGGATACTCCGGGTTTTATGACAGTCCTGACTACAAGTCAGTCCTTTGGGTCTACCTTGTTCAGGTGCCCCTTCTTGATAACCCCCAAAAGATTTGTTCCTCTTAAGATTTTGCAATAACAACAAATGACTGAATAGAGCATATGGGGTTTCACACAGACCTGAGTTCAAAGCTGAGATATGACACTTACTAGCTTTACAAACTTTTGCAAATTATTCAAACTTCCTCAGCTTCAGTTTCCTCACCTAAAAAAAGTGAACAAGATATATTCATTTTGTAGGCTTGCTGTAAGAATTAGACAAACTAATATATACAAAATACTTATCCAAGTGCCTGGCACATGGTAAATATTTCACAAGTGTCAAAGTCCCTGCTTCAAAAGTATTGCTCAGGGTGTCATTTCTGCCAAAATCTAGGGAGGCTCCTTCTAAATCCGGGTTCTCCGTGTACCGTTCAGGGCCCTTTGGCAACTGTCTCCATCCCCATCTCTTGTCTGTCCCTGATGTGACTTTCCTGTTTTTGCCAAGAAAATTTCCATATATTCCCCACAAGTGACTCACACTTTCCGGCCTCTGTGACTCTGCTCCTGTCACATCAGCTGCAGTGTGTCCAGCCCCTGAACAGCTCTTGACATTGGACCTTCTCTCTCCAATTCTAGGTCTCCAGTATGGTCAAAGCCTAGCTTAGTATAAACCTCTTCCAAAAGAACTACTGCCACTCCCCTCTGCGCTCTCCTTTGCCCCATGTGGTAGATTGTTTTCAACAAAAGCTGTGAGTGACCTCTGACCCAACATCGTCTGTTGCAACGTGACCTTGCCAAGGAGTGGAGTCTATTTCTCCTGCCTTAGAAACTGAGTGCACTCTGTGACCACTGACCAATACGATGTGGTCGGATGTGGTTTCAGCATTTCTGAGCCCAGGATGGAAAGGATTGGCAACTTCTACGTTGTGCCTTAGAGTGCTCACTCTGAGTAAGGCAAATTGCTTTGTTAGGAACCTGATTACCTGAGACGGCCATGAATAAGGAAACCCAAGCTCGCTACACGGGAAGCCTATGTGGAGAGAGAGAAAGGTATCTGTCAGCCCCTAGCTGTGGTAGCCATCTGTGGTAGCAGTCTCCAAGCTGGCCCCAGTGAGCCCACCTCCTCATATGTACACGCCTGTGTAGTCTTCCTATGTTGTACTAAGATTGGTGTCTCTGACCAACAGCACACAGAAGACATACTTGTTATGTCACTTTCAAGATTAAGATGTAAAGACTGCTCTCTCTCTCTCTCTCTCTCTCTCTCTCTCTCTCTCTCTCTCATCACTTGCTCTGGAGAATCCAACTGTCATGGAGTTTAAGTAAGTTGTCAAAAGTCACTCATAATTCATAAGTGGTGGAACCCAGATTCAAGTTCAGGCTACAGGCTTTCAAAGCCCGGATGATTAATCACTATACCTTCTATCTCTCCTAGAATTCAGGAGAACCCAAAATATGCTTCTTATTGCTTAGTAACAACACCCAAACCCCACACACTCCCATACATGAGCCAATGAGTAATTTATGGAAGAAATCACATTAGATTTGTTACACTGGAAAACTCCAGTGTAAGCCAAATACCACAGAGTATAGTCATTTTATTTTTGTTGTTTCCAGTGCTATCTCCAAGCATTTTGTTTCAATTCTCTATGTATATCTGCACACCATTCCTTCTTCTGTAGCATAAAATAAATACAGAAGAAATAAGTTTCATTTAATAACATCAAACAGCTCTCCCTTCTGACTCTGATTTCCTCTCCTCTCACTTTTCTGTAATGACATGTATTGAGTAGGTACAATCTTAAACCAAACAATACATTATTTATTGTGACCCAGGATGTTACTTTTGGGCTAAGTTGCCTATGCTCTTTTACTGCTACTAATGCCAAATTTTTGCTCTAAACTTTATTGTTTGAACCTTTTTTATCTTGCTTTTAAGTATAAGCATTAATAGCAAGGTAACTTGCTATTGACTTCTCAGTAGCCTTGTTTGAGCAAGGCGCTAAGCCATGCTCTGTGAGGTTTAAATGAAACGGCATTGAGGAGGGCCCCTGCCCTCAAGCTTAAAGCTAGTGATACTCCCTAAATCTTTCCGGATGGTGCAGGAGGAAGGGTGAGAAGAAATTCATTCATTTCCCAAATATGTTTGGAGCACCTACAGGGCTGCAGGCTCTGTTACAGGCATTTGGGATTCATTAGCAACAAAACAGACATGTAGACTTGCAACATGGATGAACCTAGAGGGTAGTATGCTAAGTGAAATAAGTCAGACTGAGAAAGACACATACCTTATGATCTCCCTTAGATGTAGAATCTAAAGAATAAAATAAATGCACACACAAAACAGAAACAGACTCATAGCTACAGAGAACAAACTGATGATTGCCAGATGGGAGGGGATTGGGGTATTGGATGAGAAAGGTGAAGGGATTTTGAAGCACAAATTGGTAGTTACACAATAGTCATGGGGGTGTAATGTACAGCACAGGGAAAATAGTCCATAATATTGTAAAAACGATATGTAGTGTCAGATGGTACTAGACTGATCAGGGAGATCACTTCATAAATTATATAATTGTCTAATCACTGTGGTATACACCTGAAACTAATATAAAATAATATTAACTGTCAACTACAATTAAAAAAAATAGTTACAGGGATATAAAGTGCAGCATAGGGAATATAGTCAGTAATACTGTAGGAACTATGCAAAGTGTCAGAGGGTAAGAGACTTACTGGGATTGTCACTATGTGAGGTATATAAATGACTAATCACTATGTTGTTTTGTACACCTGAAACTAATAAAAGAAAAAAGGAAAACAGACAAGTGTGTAGAGCTCATGATCTAATGGGGAGAGACTAATACTAGAGACTAACTTTATGAGATTGGTCACATATTAAAAGGTAATTCCTGTTAGATGGAAAAAGCAGAACAGGGTGAGGGGGTATTAGGTGCCTTTTTTTGAATCCTTCTCTATGCCAGATGTGTTACAGGTGCGCTTGATCATCAAAACAACCCGATCTTGTAACTGGAAAAATAAAAAAAATTGGCTTCAGAGAAATTAAGAAAACCTTGATCTTCATCATTCAAAGGCTACTATACCACTGTAAGAGATAGCTGCCTTTAGAAATGCCAAAATACAGAAACAAAGTTTAATAGCAGAAAATGAGAAAGCAGTCATTCTGAAGGGGCTACATGGAAGGCATCATGGAGGAGGTGGCATTTGAGTTGAGTCTTAAAAGAAGAGCAGAAAAGAAGAGGGGAGAGGATGACCGTGGAGGGAACTCTGAATGGAGAATATATATCTATTTCAAAGCACTGATGATTCAGCTCAAATCCATCTGATTGTACGAAGGATTGCTATCTCAAACATAAGACCTCAAAAGGTATTCCTACTAAATGAGAACTTATTTGCTAGTAGTCAACATGCACCCACAGCACTACAGCATTCAAATAAAACAAACAAAAAAATAAAGCAGTATTCATTCTCATGTGCTCTCACAATAAGGAACAGAGATGGCAGATCACCATTTCAGCATTTTTTTAAATAAAAAAGTCTTTGGCTCTGAGCCAGAAAGACCTCTCTGGAAGAGGAGGCTGCCTGGACTCACCCAACCCCCAACTCCCTCTCTGATGACTTATTGGCAGCATAACTCCCTATCTCAGGGAAGGTCTCACTCAATGTAACTGCCCTTGTTCATTCATTTTAGGTTGCAGAGTTCTGCCAGTGACGTTTTCTCATTATGAAAATTGAGGCTATTCCCCCCCGCCCCCAACAAGACTATTTATTAATGATAATGCTTTGGCTCTCTTCCAATCCATCTTCTGAACTGAGTGCTTATATGCATTCCACTGAAGAATGTGAATTGAATTTTTTCACAATCTGACCTATGTTTTTCTTAAATCTGATGGATTTTTTCTACTATTTCTAATAATGGTTTTTGTTGTTGTTCTTGTTTGTTTGTTTTTTGGTGTGTGTGTAGTTTTTATCGAAATGTAGAGTATATACCAAAAAGGACAAAAATCTGGATTGTGCAGCTTGAAGAACTCTCACAAAGTAAACACACTTGAGTCACCAGCACCCAAATTAAGAAACAGAATCTTCCCTGCTTTGCAGAAACCTCCTCAAGTCTGTCCAGTCACTATTCCCCGCCATTTGGAGTAACCACAATCTGACTTCTATTAACAGTGATTAGTTCTGCCAGATTTGAGCTTTATATAATCGTACATGAAATCAGGTGGTGTGTACCTCTTGTTAGCCTTCTTTTCCTCATTTTATGCCCACGAGATTCACGTATGTGGTTGTGTTGGCTGCAGTTTGTACATTCTTAAGTTGTGCAATATTCCAGAGTGTATCCATAGTGTGAATGAACCACAGTTTGCCTTTCCATTTTGCTCTTGATAGAATTTGGGTTGTTTCCAATATGGAGCTAAAGCACTTAGCTGATTGCTTTTAAAACAATTTAAGGAACTTGTATATGATTGATAAGAAAAAAAAAAGTATTGTGCTGTTAACGGATACTCTATCATTGTAAGCAAAGTTCTAACTTAAAAAATTGCACTAGACAGTAAGCACTTTGAAAACAAGGTGTCTATGTATCTTATCAATCATTTATCTATCTATCTATCTATCTACCTACCTACCTATCTATCTATCTATCTATCTATCTATCTATCTAATCTATCTAATCTATTATCTCAGTCCACTGGTTTGTGGTGAAGGTCAGCACACTGAGAGATTAAGCAAACATTTGATGAACATGTACATGAACTTTACAAATGGCAGATTTGTAGTTAACTAACTACAGTTACCGGTAAAACAAAACAAGACATCAGTCCGCAATGGAGTCACTCACGCTAAAGCCCCACATCAGCAGAACAATACCTGCCTTAATCGCAGTTTCAGCTCTCCTAGAAATGGAATCTTAAACCAGGCTATCTAGAATCACCTGCACAGAGAAGGTCAAGTACCATATAAGTTCACTTATGTGGAATCACAAAAGCAAAATAAATGAACAATCTAAACAGAAACAAACTCAGAAATACAAGGAAGAAACTGGTGTTAGCCAGATGGGAGAAGGGTTAAGGGGCTGTGTAAAAAATGTGAAGGGATTAAGAAGCACATATGGGCAGTTACAAAAACAGTCATGGGGATGTGAAGTACAGCATAGGGAAGATAGCCAATATATTATAATAACTAGGTATGGTGTCAGATGAGTACTAGATTTATTGGAGGGGCCACTTTGTACGTTATGTAAATGTCTAACCATTGTGCTATACATCTGAAATTAATATAATGCTGAATGTCAACTGTATTGAAAAATAAAAACAAAGTAACATGAAAGTTTTGATGAAGAAATTAAAAAAAAATTGCCTAATAAGTACTATTAGGTAGTGCCTGATAGAACCCTGCCCTATCCTAAAGGAAAGTAATCTTTCAGTAGCCAACCTGCTTTTTTGCGTGTGTACACCCTTGTTCTTGCTCCTTTTTGCCTATAAAAGTCTTTCATTCTTTCTGTACAGCCCCTCAGAGCTCCTTTCTATCTGCTAGATTGGATGCTGCCCAATTTGAATCCATTTTTATTCAAATCAACTCTTAAAGATTTTAGTGTACTCCAGCTTATCTTTTAACACCACCGAGGAGACCATTTTACTAATTAGTGAGCTTATGTCAATGTGAGTGTTCCACCAAGGGCTGAGTGATGGTTGATAGGACTATTGTAAAAGAAATGTCTGCAGTAGGTGGAGGCAGGTAGGACTAGATGAGCCCAATTTCTAAGGTACTGGGATTTTATTTAACACTTTGTGATAACACAAGTACAATAGTCTCCTCTCCTGCGCAGTTTTGCTTTCCTCGAGAGGAAAGTTAACCGCAGTCAATGGAGAGGTCTGAAACGTTACATGGAAATTTTCAGAAATATACAGTTCATAAGTTTTAAATTGCATGCTGTTCTGAGTAGCATGATAAAATCTCGTGAAGTCCTGCTCAGACCTGCTCTGTCCCACCTGGGACGTGAATCATCCCTTTGTCTAGCATATTCACACCGTGTATGCTATCTGCCCACTAGTCACTTAGTAGCCATCTGAGATCAACTGAAGTGGTATCGCAGTGTTTGTGTTCAAGTACAGTGTTCCCTCGCCACTTCGCGCTTCATGGTTTGCGGCTTCAGTGCTTCGCGGGGTTTTCCAAAATATTCATCAAAAAATAAAAATGAAAAAATACAACCATGTCGGCAGCCACATGGCGGAAAGGAGCGTTGTTTCATGTGGATGCGCGTGAGAGAAGGATCCCTGCATGTCAAACACAGAGATGAGGTGACTCAGAGTCCCTCCCACGGGCTCTCATAAAGGCGCGTGATGGGTTTCCGGTGCCACATCGACCCATGAGAGGACGAGGGGCTTTATCCCTGTGAGTTGATTGTCTGCGCATCATCGCAGCCTCACCTAGCATCTTCTCTTGTTGTATCTCGCCAGTCCTGTCCATGATGTTGACTGTCTCGCATACTGTATTTTAGGGTTGTGTTGGCGATCACTTGTTTTGTTTCAGCGATCACTTTTTTTATTAATTAAGCCCTTATAATGCCGCCTAAGCGCTGGGCCCCTGCGAAAGCTTCCTTCGGGGCGCCCAAGAGGAAGAAGATGATGACCATCAGCGAAAAAGTGAAACTTTTAGATATGATCAAAGAGGGCAGAAGTGATGCATCTGTGGCATGCCATGACGGGGTGAATGAATCTACAGTGCGGTCCATCAAGAAAGAGGAAGCAAACATCCGCAAAACTGCTTCAATCACCTTCAATAAAGAAGCAAAACGTGTGGTAACTCCGCGTAATAACAGAATTGTGAACATGGAAGCTGCACTGGCATTGTGGATGGCTGATTGCAGGAAAAAGACAGTGAGTTTGGACACTAATATGATCAGGACAAAGGCCAAAGCTCTCTACGACCCAATCTTGCCCGATGACGACAATGAAGAGGCTGAAGAAGGTGCTGACGAACCTCAAGCCA